>JAPYYV010002048.1:0-47094 GCA_030522625.1 Copidosoma aretas
AAAAAAAAAAAAAAAAAAAAAAAAAAAAAAAAAAAAAAAAAAAAAAAAAAAAAAAAAAAAAAAAAAAAAAAAAAAAAAAAAAAAAAAAAAAAAATATACTGTTTTCTCAACCAAACGTATAAATTGTTCTTCCGCATTTTGTTTTGTTATTAGGCCTTATTTCACAAATTCCAATCTCTGTTCGAGTAATAAAATACACCAGAACTATATTGGTATAGAACTAGACGGCAATGTGTTTGAGCCTTTTAATTGTAGACATAAGTATACTGTCAGTCTAGAAAAATCGCGCGTCGTACTGTAAACAATCCAGATAGTTTTATTCAAATTGCACCGCAAGTGACATTTCATAAGCTATGAGTAATAACTCGACAGCAATCAACGCGCACAAAAAAAATTGCCAACAAGGTAAGTTATTGACAAACATCGACTCTTGAATTGTATTCGTGTTGTTTTCAGGCCGCAGCTGGTGATGAAGGAGTTTATACACAGCTTTTATATTAATTGACTCTGAATATTAATAACAATTATCCCACAAATTGCGAAGAAAAAAAAAAGTGTATTTTTTAATTTTACCATCCAAATTGATCCCGCATCGTTTTATATTTTACAGCTACTAATGCTCTAAGTACTTATGCATTCTAAAATTGTGCTAGTACTAAATAAAGCTAATATGAGAGCAGGAAATCTTGATGAAATATGTATTTTGGAATTTTTGGATATATGATTTACTTACCTGTGGAAACGCTTGGCTCGCCCAAAGTGGAAGAAGGAGAAGAGGAGGAAACAAGTTGTGCATCAACCTCGTCAGAGTTGTGAGATGAGTGAGATGGTGTGCGAACTTGCGAAGAAAGTAAAGTGTTACCATAGTAACGAGCGACGGTTGCACTCTGTTGCACCGCATACTCGTGATTTTTATCGTTATTTTTTCATGATCTTTGTTGATGAAACATTCTATACTCGCCGGTTGTGATGAATTTTTTTGCCCTGTGCGTCCTGGCTTTTATTATAAACGATGTGCTGTGTTTTAATGATGATTTTGATATCAGTGGCTACATAACGTACTGTCCGTGCATGGGTGAGTTGATTAAATTGTTTGATTTGAATTTTTGTTGCCTTGCGTTCACGTTGTTCATTGCTGCTTCCTCAGGTCGCTTTGGTAATCAGGCAGATCACTTCTTGGGTGCCTTGGGCTTTGCAAAAGCACTCAATCGCACACTGGTTTTACCACCATGGGTTGAGTACAGGACAGGTGAAATTCGATCGGTAATTTTCAATATAAAAATAAAAGTAACTTTGCCGTTGATGTGATTTTCTTCATTGATAGTGTAATAAATTTGCAGATTCAAGTTCCTTTTGATACGTATTTTAACGTATCTGAGCTGGCTAAATATCACAGAGTAATTTTAATGGAAGATTTTATGAAAGACATTGCACCAGTCCACTGGCCTCCAGAAGAAAGAATAGGTAACAATACATTTCAATGCTATTATTCGAGATGAGATTTTTCTGTATAAATTGATTTCCATGTATTTATTTTTTTCAGCATTCTGTTATTCAGCTCGAGGAGCAAATGATTCTTGCAATGCCAAGGATGGCAATCCATTTGGTCCATTTTGGGACACATTCAACGTGAATTTCGTTGGTTCAGAATTTTATGGACCATTGCATTATGATATGCATCACTCAGACATGAAACTTCAATGGAGGCAGGGATACACTTCTGCAAAATGGCCTGTTCTAGCATTTACTGGAGCTCCCGCTAGTTTTCCAGTACAGCTTGAAAACAAGCAGCTTCATAAATATTTAGTTTGGAATGACGAAATGATTTCCAGAGCAAAGAAATTTATTAAGAAATATCTGCCACCCGGTGCATTTTTAGGTATCCATCTTAGAAACGGCATTGACTGGGTAAATATTATTACATCATTTCCATCTCCTGTACATTCAAAATTTGCATTAATCTCAGAATGAATTATTTTATGCTGTAGGTGAAAGCATGCGAATTCATTTCGACTGCTCCAAACTTATTTGCTGCACCACAATGCCTTGGATACAGAAACGAAAGAGGCAAGGCTACACACTCAATGTGCATGCCCACCCATGAACTGATTGTGCGACATATTAAACGCGTAATAAGAAATAATAAAGATATAAGTTCAGTTTTTGTTGCCTCAGATAATAACTACATGATTCCAGAACTCAACAAAGTTCTGGAAAGATTAGATGTAAATCGTTTTATTCTTTATTTGACTAAGATCTTTCATTTAAAACAATAACAGATCATCATATGTTCTCCAGGTCAAAGTATTCAAACAGGAAGGAGATGCTTCTCCTCATTTAGATCTAGCTATTCTTGGCACAGCACATTATTTCATAGGAAATTGCATTTCTTCGTTCTCGGCATTCGTCGCGAGAGAAAGAGAAGTCAAAGGATACCCTACGTTCTTTTGGGGGTTTCCACCAGAAAGAAGTTCAACCCCGATTACTCATGAAGAGCTGTAAATTATACAAAGACGAAAGTAATGAAAATGTGATATAAAGTACTTTTAAGACTCAAATGAAGCTTTCTTGATACGTTAAATTATTTTTCCACGCACGTTTTTTTATGTAAGAGTAACATTTTTTATATGTACATTTTTTCTTACATGCAAGCAATATATTGTAGATACTACTTTACAGTTTTATGTACATAAATTGTGTGAGCAAGGAGTGAAAAATAAATATTCTTTTTTCAATTTTTTAAAATTTAGTATTAAACATTTTTAAAACCTTTTCCATACAAAAAATATATAAA
Organism: Copidosoma aretas; assembly: GCA_030522625.1. NCBI lineage: Eukaryota > Metazoa > Arthropoda > Insecta > Hymenoptera > Encyrtidae > Copidosoma > Copidosoma aretas. The sequence goes on from JAPYYV010002048.1 coordinate 2,795, forward strand.
AGTTTTTTAACAATTTTAAAAAATTTATATTTCCATAGGAAATGCATCATAAAATATCACATTATGATTCAGCAAGTTTTTTCATCTCTCGTAGAGATAGTCTTAATGTTTCAGCAAATCCTTTAGTGGTCGTTTCAGAACACGAATTGAAGGAAGAGCAGCCAAAGAATATGTCACTTGGTCTAGGATTATAGCAGCAACCGTAGCCTTCTGGAACGACTGGACCATAACACATGAAAGAATGTGTTTTATAAGCTACTTGACTGGAAGTCAGGGTAAAGTGAGTACTTCTGGTGTAACCAACGTCCGAGAAAAATTTGGGTAAGTCTATCTTTTCATCTTTTGCAATCATTTTTAGACCGAAAAATAAGCGATCAACTCCTTCACCTGCTGCGGCCTGAAAACAACACGACTTTAATTATTAATTACAAAATTCAAGACTACTTTAGGCAATTTTTATGAAAGACTTCCAATAACTTACCTCGTTAGCAATTTTTTTGTGCGCGTTGATTGCTGCCAACATAGCTGCTTTTTTAACACTTACTGGTTCATTTTGATTAGCCATCAACTTGGCAAAATGCACCGACTCATTACTCGTGGATCTAATGCATTCAGTTCTGGCGCTCTTGAATCGACGCAGAGCAGCCGATTCGTAGTGGGCTGGTGGTTTATTATGAAGCTTATAGAAAGTCACTTGCAGAGCAATTTGAATAAAACTATCTGGACTCAATTTACATTTTTTAATCTCGTTTGCTCCAAATTCATCGAACAAGAAACATTCCAGGTCAATGTCTTGAGCTAGTCTGAATTGAAAAAAAATGAGATTTTAATAGTAGTATATGGATCATAAAACATGAAAAAATCTTTACTCACTTGTCAACAGAAACTGCTGCGTTTTGAATTGCATTTTCAATTGATGAATCCAATTTAAACTGTAAGTGCTCAGCCTTGGGATATTCTTTTGGTACACTAATTTTTTCAGTTAATTTGTTTTTCCTAAAGACAAATTAAAATGTATAAAATTTTCAAGATAATTTAAAAATTTACACAATATAGCTTGATGTTTTCAACTTACACATAATTTATTACATAATCTTGCAATACAGAAATAGGAAGTCCTTCACACGGGCTGTGTTCATATTCCATCCCAACAAATCCATCGTATGATACAATATACTGTGAAAGAATAAATTATCCACACATCAAGACTAAGAAATAATTTTTTCGTTCATGAATATCTTTCAATAAGTTTACCTGCACAGTTTTATCATGCCATCTGTTTGCTGCATTTGTGTGTGAACTACATCCAGTCAAACTTTGCAGCCCTCTCACAGACATATTATTTTTTTTGTTGAAGAATTGTGTCGGCAATTCTTTATCCAAACAGAGAACAAACAAAGCAGTTTCCAAATCTTTTATGATTTTGTGATTTGATCCAAGACCTGAAACAGATACATTATATTCCTACCAACAAACGGCATAAAACATATTTGGCTACTTCAAAAGATTATATAATACCTACCTATAATTTTATTGTAATCTTCAGCCCATGTGTCTCTATCGTTTCCTGTCAAAATACCAATTGGTTTCCCAGGCGTGCAGGATCTTTCCGCGATATCTTTGATGGCAATTGTAAGTTGCTCTTCGTTTACACTGTCTGATAATGGAAGTTTGAAAAACTGCAAAATTCAATGTACATTATCTAACGAAATGCTTTTGGACTTTTTTATGATAGCTCATGTATTTACATGATTATTTCTTATGATAATGACGTGATCAGCATTGTCAATGTGAAGAAGATTATCAACTCCTTCTTTGGGCTGTCTGTGAGTTCCCAAGATCATGGCATAAGGTTGCATGTCTAGTGGGATATCTCTCATCATTTCTTGTTTAATGTCACCACTAAAAATTTTTCTCTAAGAATAAACTTGAAAAACATTATTTTTTTCTAAACACTGTCTAGCTTACCTCTTTATCATGTTGTTGTAACTACAAACTGCTCCAATGAGATGAGCTGCATACCTGTGAGCATCATCAGGTGAACTGAATTTTTGGGCTGGGCCCACAGTACCCGGACTTGAGTGTACTATCACAGGATATCTGTAGCCTAAGTAGGCTACTTGGAGCCACCATTCACTCATCTGTGAAATGAATAAACTTTTTCATTCTATTTACAAAAAAATCGACGATAAAGGAGGGAAGTATTGTTCACCCAGTTTTCAGTCCTTTCATATCTTTCTAGTAGTTTTTGATACAGTTTTTTCCCTATCCCTCCTTCTTTGATGAATTCACTGACAACTTTTTCTGTATTCCTGTACTCTGCATCATTCAAAAGAGGTTGAACGGATCTATGGGATAAAAAGAAATGTAAATAAAATTATGTAATCTCTCAATAATTTAAACTTACTTCAAATAATACTGTGCAGTCTTTTCCAAATGAGGAACTGGTTGTTTTGGAAGTGGCAGCTTGTTCAGCTGTATAGACGTTATGCCAGCCACTTGTTGCTTTTTAAAAACGTTTTTCACTCCTCCATAAACCTTGGACGAATAAAAAATATAAAAATTTGATTAAAACCATTTTAAAAAAGCATTAAAAATAAAATTGTACTGCTTACCATTGGTTTATTTATAGAGGATAGAGCCGCGTAGAATCTCAACATATTGGCGTCCCTTCCGAGTGTCAAACTCAAACCAGAATCGCTCCTGCAACAAAAACATCAAAGGATCTTATACACTTAAATAAGCCTCTTCGTACAATGTATGCTCACACGACGAGCGTGCAATGAGGGATATATAAGTACCAATTGATCTTAATCGGAGTGAATTAGCGGCGATAAAAAAAAAATTTCGTTTACAAGTGGATCATTGATATGAAATATTACAAAAAAAGGTCCTATCACCATTACAAGAGGCAAAAGGGTCCATATGGTACGTGTAGGTGGATGCAGTATGTAAAAGCTAAGCGCAATTAAAATAGGTACTCGATTTTATTTCTGTTCCTCGGATAGCTTGACATTTTGCCAACAATCGCAGCAGCAACACAGTGTTTGCTCCGTTTTTTCAAGCTACGCAACGCGTACGTATAATGAGGATCGAATAAGATAAGCTTACAGTAATGTATAACGATGAACTCACATTTAACAGCTAGATGACGATGTTTTATCTTTTACTATACTTATGCGCGATGTATATTTTATGAGACTCCTCCTTTTTTTCTCAGAGAAATCGGTTGGTGAATGAAACCGGTTCATAATAAATAAAATCATCACACATGAGTTCCTTGATTCTCTTATGTCTTGAACTTTTTATTTGTTAGATCAAGTTTTTTTTTTTTTAGTTTTTACATTGATTTTATTTTCTTTGAACATTGATGTTCTACAACCTTTTTTTTATAATGACATTATGCATTTTTTCTATGGTATTAAGCATATATACATATAATATATATCACTCGTACCTTTCATGCAAAAGTGTACTTTTTTTATATTTAATCACTTCAAATTTTTCGATTAAATAACGAACCAAAATTTTTTTCTTGAGAAACGTGGCAGTAAACTGCACAAATTGGAATTTTTGTCAAATACTTGAAAACTTTTTTTCTTACGCTTCAAAAATTCTGGGAATGAAAATAACTTTTTTCTCATTCTTAGGCGTTTAATTGAAAAAACTGTTTGTACTCAACAAATGTTTTAATAAAATCCTTTAGCCAAAATCTGATTTATTATAACTAACTTCGTCGATATTCTTACTTAAATAATGACCCAATGTTAATCGATTCATCCTCTGTTTTTTCGAGCGCGCCTATGCCTATACTGCATCACTATAGCTTAGTGATGCAGAATAAAAAAAAATCTGGTCAGAGATCCAAGCGCGCGAATGTTGAAAATTGAGATCACTAAAAGATGTTGATTTTATTAGTTTGACAATCATTAAATTGTTGATCATACTTTGGACGAACAAACTATACAGCCCGGGTCATTTCGTAATTAAATAAAACTCGGTGTATTTTAGGACTCTTTAAAAAATAATGTTTCACAAAGAGTTTTGCTTAATAGTACTATGAAGAACGAATGAAAAACGCAAAATTTATAAGACGTAAAAACAAAAACTAAAAATTCATATTATGCCAATTTTACTGGCAACATCCATGGCATCGTGTTCTTTTGTTAATCGTACATAAGCCTTTTTCATGGCATCTGGTGTAGTGATTATATTGACTTTCATCACATCAACACCATAAAGCTTCTGTACAGCAGACTTGATGTGACGTTTATCGGCCTGTTGGTGAACAATAAATACCAACGTGTTGTCTTCAATTTTTTTCATGGAGGTTTCTGTAGTCAATGGGCATCTTATGACATTGACATCATCCAATCTGTAAATAAATTTTTTCGAAATGATTTTCACATTATCGGTAAAAAGTTTGTCATGTAACATTAGACCTTTTTTTTTTTCGTGCAACTTCGATGACATATTTTTTACTATTCTCATAATAAACTATTTCCCTGTTGTAACGGAGTTTTTTTTTTTTTCCCCTACCTGTTCCGCTGAGGCACCGATTTGCGCTGATATTTAGGACTTCTTTCTGGTCTGAAAGTCTTTGGGCGATGGAAATGGGCAGACGTCCTGATTTTCCGAACACCCTCGTCATTGGTGTCCTGAAGAACCTGTGGACAGTAATAAAAATGGCATTACCATAAAGAAATGTCGTTGATGGTAAAAATCATGAATTCTCAGAAAAAACCACTCCAGTGCTGAAGGAATATTAAAATTAAACATATATATGTAATACCTTTCTTTGGACTTCAAAAGCTTTTTGAACGGGCTGCACACGTTTTTCACGATTCGGTGTTTTGGCAGCAGGCTTGCTAGCTGAAACATTAAACACAGATCAAGAATCAATATACTTGGTTTCTGATGCTGTAACATAATTGGAGAAAGATAGTGGAATGGTGTGTAGTGAAGTTTGAAAAACGCGCGTATAACGTGTAACCTCGTGGGCCATGGCACGCTATAGTCCCGTCGTCCGCTCGTGCAAGATGTTTGACATGTGCTTGCGATTTGTCGGATTATTTGTGCGCGAGGCGGATGCCGTGGATAATAGAAACGCTGAATTTAATTTTACAATCTTGCTTATTATTAGGTTACCACTTAGCGATACTTTAAACGCACTTTTTCAACGTTGCTGATGAATAATACTACATAATAACTACCTGGTTTTTCCATTGTGAACCAAAACAAGATGCGGTGATGAAAAAATATGTTTCAGATTCTGATTACGGGTGATCTACTTAGTTGACAACTGATAGGTTGAATGAAGCAAATTTTTTATGAAGGAACTACTAAGTATATAGAGGGAGAGGGGAGAGTTCATTCGCAGTCAATACAAATGTCTGCGGCTCTACTTGACAAGAAGGTTATTGTTATTTGGAGTGGATATTCAAAAAACGGTAAAAGTGTTTTTTATAACAATTTGTATACACAAATTCAGAAAGTTGATTATTTAAGTTTGAAAAAAAAGTTTTCAGATTCAAAAAAATATCTCTGGCGATTATTTGTAAAATTCTTATTGGAAACGTTTTAAAAATTCCGAGTTTCGGATTTTAGGATTTTTTTGCCCTCTTTGCTCGTCGATAATTTTCTAAATGTGCATTGTTCACATAATAAGTTAAAGAGAAAGCCTTTTTTGTTTGGAATAAGACAAGGAATCTAACTGGTCTATTTTTTTTTTATTTTTGTATTTGTTTTTAACATCATTAAGTATTCTGGAATTTTTTTTCAGACGTCCACCACCAAACATATTTGCATTCAGGGGACGTACGTATATTTTGGTATTACAACATAAAATCTTGAACTACGAGAGAACTCCCCTGGACCTCTGCATGGACAAGACGCAGGTAATAAAAACCAAAGTCAGCTTCTGATTGGTTTTCATACCCCAGGTATTTTATACACTCTCAGCAATACAAGCACAAAAGAGCCGATTCTGATAGTTTAGTGAATCATCAGGGGCTCCCCCAGGGCCCAGTCCCTTTGAGAGAGCCGGCCGTACTGTTACGGTCACGCAGAAGTAAGAAGATAACGGAGTTGGTGAATCAGACTCATGGATGAATCCCACCACTAAAATATTCATATTAGAAGCGTGAGAAAATCAGAGTGGGTGAACGAGCTCATAAATAACAACGTATTCATGAAAGAGCCGGTGGAGAGAGGTGGACGTCAGGATATGTCATAGTAAAGATCTATAAACGGGTATATTATACATATATGTATATTTAGGGCCCAGATGCCCCAGATCAGCCGACGCGAATGGACCAAATATGTTGCAGTTCATGTTGGGCGTGCGGAGAGCGCAGAGCACATCATCCATTATTGAATCGCGCGCAACCAGCACAGGTCAGTAAGTAAGTAGTGGAAGTTACTGCGCGAAGAGTGAAGAGAACGAACAGATTTGAGATTTCGCATCATTGGCATCCTTGCCGACGATTGCAAATTTGCAACCTGCAAATTCTGATGCTGGGACCAGTGTTGTGTTGAGTGTTGACAGACAAAAGAAAAAGTTCTGCTACTGCTGCAAATAACATTACCTGTGGCTAAATGAGCAACGTAATTCTATACTAATTCTCAAATATTCCCATAATAAGGCAGTCGTCTTCTAATGAGAAGTAATCTACTATCAATTACAGAAAAATCTTCTGCGACAGCGACAATATCCTCGACAATCTCAACATTTCTCAATGTCTGCAGGCATGTCATAATCTCCATTCTACTAATCAACACGGAACTGACAGAACCCTTTCGGGAGACCCTGCAAAATTGTTGTATGAAGCTGCAGATCCATCATCGTAAATTCCATTAATGAACTCCGGAGTCTACAATATTAGTGCGAGAGAGAGAAGAATCTATATAGTGTGTCAGTGTCAGTATAAAGTCAGTGTGTGTGAGCCGTACTGCTATAAGCTATATTATTAGTATAGTGCTAGTGCTACGCTGCTACAGTGCTACTGCTATAGTTGCTCTTGCTACTGGCAGAGATTATTACTGGTGGCTGACAGTGCTACATAGCTTTAGTTGCTTATCGTCGCAGCTTTTCGTTTTTCACAGGCACGCTTTTATTCGGTTTTTGTATCACAACACGACGAGTTCCGTACCATAGTAGCAGCATCAGCTATAGGGATAACAATAACTTGTGCGAAAAATTACAGTTTACGTTAGTGCATTCCTATATAAGAAGAGGTGTAGCCTCACCGTAGCCGTCATCGCCAGTCATCATCGCTAAGGATTAAGTAAGGAACGTCTGCTTGGTTTTGGAATCTCTCTCTTTGTGTGTATAAGTACAACCTGGTACATATATACTATAAAAAGTAATACGCGTATATCAAGAAACAAGAGGAGAGGAAGAACATAAGCACAGGAGGAGGTGGTGCGTGCAGCGGTGCGAAAATAAACAGCATCAGAAATGGCCAAGGATTACGATCACTTGTTCAAGCTGCTCATCATCGGCGACAGTGGTGAGTATTATAAACATGCGCCCACAGTGTAATAACACATGCACACGGGGCACATCGCATGGTTTTTCGGCTCGTTGGCCGGGGGTGCGGATGCGGATCCACCCACTGCGCGGACATTTTTCTTTTTCATCATCAACGCTCTCTTTTGATGCTCTTTCATCTTTTTTTTTTTTTTTTTTTTTTTTTTTTTTTTTTTTTTTTTTATATTTTTTTTTTTTTTTTTTTTTTTTTTACGGTCCGCTGTTTTTTTTTCCTAATTCCCTTCTTGTTTTTTTTTGGTTGTAATTATCGAACGGACAGCAGATCTTTTACCGAAATACCAATCATGTGTTTCTTAGGATGCGGATGCATGAGTGTGTGCCTCGCCCGCGAGTAGCTTTGTTTATGTTTCTCCTTTGTGCACCTTTTGTGCTCTCGAGGTATTCGTACATATTACACCGGAGAACTCTGCGTGCAGCTGGAAAAAAACAATGAAAACTCTTCTGAATGACGACACGGCTCGATCTGGGTGTCTGCGATGGAAAAACTGAGATGATTAATTGATACTTGGTCTCGTTTTCTCCATTGCATGTGACCGTGAACTCACGTGGATGTGTATAATACTTGGAAAGATTGATTTTGTTCCACTGTACTTTATTCGCACAATTATAGTAGGCCGGGAGACAATGACAGATTTTTTGGACCAATTTTTAACAGAATCCAAATCATAGTTTCGTCGGTTTTTATAGCGCAGATAACGAATTTTTTTTTCTCCATTCCAAATAAATATACGCAAAACTTGTAATCGCGTCAACGGTATGCAAATTGCTTCCGATGTTTTATTTTGCTATTTATAATAGTCAAAATTAGTTTGCATTCTGTAAAAAATTGTTCCAAGAAGCTATTTTTATCATCATTTTGAAATTGAGCTTAAATATTGATGCACACCTCCGTAAATCGAGTTTTTTTTTAATTGTTGCTATTTTAGTCTTTAATATTATCCTGACAAATTCGCACACTGTAAATTTGTCTAAAAATCTGTCTCTTCCTTCCGGTTTATTATATGAACGTGTTAGATGTTCTCCATAATTATGTGTAAGAGTTTCTTATGAAGCGTCAAAAATTAAGAATTTGATAAGACGTTCATACAACGTTTTTCAATGTTCTACAAGCTACAGTCATGAAACTACAATGCTTGTAATGTTGTGAAAATATTTGAGACAATTGGTACATTCTAGCAAAAGCAACAATTTAATACAATGAAAAACAAGCAGATAACCATACATATAGTAGCCACATGTTTGAAAATTGTATTTTGTGTCTTTGAAAACATAGCATAACAGACAGCTGCATGTAAGATGATTACTTCAATATTATAGTGTAAGAGATATCAATGAGTCATCAAAAACTTGTCTTCAGAGAAAACGTATCTGTCTTTCTTTTCCCCTCCTTCTCTCTCTCTTTCTCTCTGACAATCTGAAAAGTCCATAAGTGCACTCATCCTGAAAAACTTGATCTTGATAAGAACGCGTTAATTTACGAAATTTTTGGTATGTTGCATAAAATGTAGAAGGAAATAATAGTTTATTGACTTGAGTATATAAACTTAGATTGACATGAAGCAACATATTTATTTATTTTTTCTTACTATTGTCACAATTTAAATTTACTGGTGAATCAATTCAATAATTATAAAGATTTGTAAAAACTATGCACTGTTCAAAGAAATAATCCAACCCACGTTCGAAGTTAATGTAAATTATTACTGTAAGTGATTTTCATTTATTTCTTGTTAAAGGTGTTGGAAAGAGTTCACTGCTGCTCCGATTTGCAGATAATACATTCAATGGAAATTACATAACTACAATAGGTGTGGATTTTAAAATCCGTACAGTGGATGTTGACGGCGAAAAGGTAAAGCTCCAAATTTGGGACACAGCTGGACAAGAAAGATTTCGGACAATAACTTCCACTTACTACAGAGGAACGCACGGCGTTATAGTCGTGTATGATGTAACTAGTGGCGATTCTTTCGCAAATGTTAAAAGATGGTTGCACGAAATCGAGAACAATTGTGATGTTATTGTCAATAGGATTTTAGTGGGAAACAAAAATGATGCTCCAAATCAAAAGGTAGTCTTAACAGAGGACGCACAAAGATTCGCCAACCAAATGGGTATTAAGCTGTTTGAAACTTCTGCAAAGGACAATACTAACGTTGAAGAAGTAAGTCGTTAAATTCATGTATTTCGCTGCACTGTATTGATCACAATAGTTTAATTGAAATATTTTGTGTTTTGGTATATAATTCCGAATTATCATCAGTGACTTAATATTTCAGAGTTTCGAAATAAATTTCATAAATAATATCTACAAATTTTTTTTGCAGATGTTTATGGCAATAACACGAGAAGTTCTACGTACGAAAAAGGAAAATAAGGAGCGACAAGCGATAAAGACCGGCGAGACAGTCAATCTGAGGAAAAGTACGAAACAACAAAGGAAAAAAAGATGTTGTTAGCGACTTTGTTGCATATTAGATAGATTCTAAAGATATAAATATTGTTTTTTTTATAACAGTTGAAAAAGCAGAGTAAGACAGAGAGCGTGTGTTATTAATGGAGTGGACATAAAAAAAAGAAAAAACTAATGCCATGAACTCTTTGACGTTACCAAAACAACACCGTAAATTACCAATGATGCATTTCTTACTCACGTTACAATTTTTTATCCAACTAATCTCATGCTCATAGGTAAATATGTACATGTCATAGTGGCACAAAAAATTTGTCATACAAGTAAAACAAATTACTTATCATTGAACGTTCTACCTAAAGTCCATGAATGAGGTAGCGACTTTTGACGTGGTATTGTCAGTAATAAGATTGGCTTTTAAATATTGACGGCAAACAAACAAGTGATTCATACAAAAGACTAGCCTAAATGTTTTCGAGACCTATACAAAATTAAAATTTATTAATACATTACAAAGCGCGTTAGATGTAATTTATAGCTATTTGTAAAATGTTATCGAATGTTTTTAACAAAACAAAAGAAATGAGCCGAGTTTTTCTATTAAACACACCGTATTAAGACTTCTATGTGTATGTACAACGATAAATCATTGTAAAAGTGTCGCACAAATTTTTATTTATTATTTACGTACGGTATTGCATCACATTAATTTTTTAGCCAAATATTATCAATGCCAATTAGTTAGACAGAAGCGTCAATAATTATCAGGGAGGTCCAAATAGATGTTAAAGTATTTTTTAAATAAGGTTCCTGAGGTTTATCAATATCTTTACAGCAATCTGTACCAAAAATTATACAAAATACAAATTTATTTCGATGTTTTTTCAAACAAAACTCATTTTAATTATCAATCATGGTGAATTAATGCAATTCTTTAACCCAGCATCAAAATGCACGTAATTGCAGAAAAAAATTTTGAAAAATGAAAGAAAATGACATTTGCGGAAATTCGTGAAATTCAATTTGTACGTGTAGTGTTTGATGTAGCAGAATTTGTAAGAATCATTGTCTCAGTCCTTGAAAGTGGAAGGAGGAGGCAGGCAGGCAAGGTCTTTGCTTACATACATATACGTAGAGAAAAAGAGAGGCCGTGTCCAACCATGACAGAAGCTGTCTGTGTTAATCTGTGATAATAGTAAAATTGCGTCTTCTGTGTAATGTAAGCGCCACTCGCGTGCGTGCGTGCTATGTGCATCTGCACCTCTCGCTGTAAGGGAGAGAGAGAGAGAAAGAGAGCCGCGAGTAGACTTCAGCAGGAGAATGTCTTCTTTTTCCGAGAATTTTCGATGGGACTCTCTAACAGGCTTGCTTGAGATATATTTCATTGAGTTATATTTTTGAAGCTTTCAAGAGCAATTGGAATAAATTTTTTATTGATCTTTGTCAATATTTATGAACGAGTATACATACAACTTAAAAGGACGATGTAACATTTACAATAATAATCCCTGGTTAATGAAACATACCAAGTTTTAGAATATTCTTGGCAAATTTTTTATTAGTAAATACGTGATATAGTTTTTATTTTCCGATTATAAAATATATTGTATTAGTTACGATTGATTTTCCAGTTAATATAGTATTCCTAGCGACACTATGAAATTCCGCAGATTTGATTAATTTATTTTATTACCTGTATTTGTATAGCATGTTTTTATGTGTTTTTATAAATTCTATTGATTATAATTTATTTTGTTCAAATGAATGTCAAATAAATTTATGATTTAAACTCAAGTAGTAATTGTATAAAATAATGTAAGAGATGAAAAAATATTTATACATTTAGTTAACCTGCATATTCTAATACCATTCAATGAAATATTTCTTGGCCTATAATATTGGGAACCCAAAACTCAATCAAAATAAACGAATAGAATTTATCGATAAAATTTTTGGGTAAATTCGACTGTGAAGTGTGAAGTAATCATATCAAATGCTTTTGACTATATGTACATGACTAATGATTTTGAAAAAAAGTTATTATAAAAAATGAACAAAACAATGTACATATAATTCATATAATTTATTTCCATAGGAATACTTTTAATAATTTTTGTTAATTTGAAGAAAGTTATTGCGAAATTGGGTTTGTACACTCAATTTACTTTTCAAGTATCCTGACTAACCAGTGTATGCTTTGCACAATACAAATAAGACAAATTTTTACAGAAACGTGTTGAAAATTTATTTAATCTGATGATAAAATATATCATAGTTTTAAGTATCTGTCTATACGTGTATATATAACCTGATTCCAAAAATTATAAATTGAATAAAAAAATTTTCATTTTCAATTTGTACAGTCTCAATTTAATATTCAACTTCGCATTAAACTACCGAACTGATTGTAGAGTTTTATTTAACTCAAATATGTTATCCGTTTTATTTTGTTGCTCATAAATAAATGGCAAATTTAAATTCATCAGGTTTTCGTGGCACCGCTGCCACCCCACTTCTCGACTTTCTCGAGAGTCGAGAGTCGAGACAGACTTCGAGAGCGGCGCACAAAAACGTCTCAGTATAGTGCAGTCGTGTCCGTGTATTATATATATATATATATATATATGTGTTCTGTAGTTTGACGCTTCACTTTTCGGTGCATATAACGGTGTTAAATAGAGTTTATGTTTTAAGTTAAAAAATTACTCAATACTGAATTTGGGTTCATTAAAATGACCACTGTACACGCGCCCTCGGTCGACTTAAGTTCTTACCGAGATCAGCACTTCAAGGTTAGAAGTTTTCGATTATAAAGCTACCTATAACCTATTTGAGTTAACCTCCAACTTTTCTTTAAACTTAAACTTCAGAACTTTGCTTGTGAAATATTTTTCATTCACTTGTTTAAAATTCTCATTGACTGATCTTCCATAAAAATTTTTTCTGCTTAATCCAGGGCACACGGGCTGAACAGGATAGACTTCTTCGAACGACGACAACCCTCTATGTTGGAAACTTGTCATTTTATACGACAGAGGAGCAAATATATGAACTGTTTTCGAAATGTGGAGATATCAAAAGGATCGTAATGGGTCTTGACAAATATAAAAAGACACCCTGTGGCTTCTGCTTTGTGGAATATTACACAAGACCTGATGCTGAAAATTGTATGCGCTACGTCAATGGCACACGTCTTGATGACAGAATAATCAGAACAGATTGGGACGCTGGTTTTATTGAAGGAAGACAGTATGGACGAGGAAAAACTGGTGGACAGGTGTGTAAATCTGTTTGAAGCTACGTTATACAATGCAATGTAAAGTATTATATGTTTCAAGGTATGTTTTGATAACTATTTTAGGTCAGAGATGAGTACAGATCAGATTTTGACAGTGGCAGAGGTGGTTATGGAAAAATTCTTCAACAAAAAGTTAGTGGTCCAATGGGTGAAGGATCGTTTTAAAATTAGTTAAGTGACTCATTAATGTGAAGAGAGTGATTCATGTGACCAACAAGTACTGAAGTGAGAGTGTGTAAAATAACATATGTTTAAGTATTATTCTATAAGTATAATTTTATAAAACAAATGGGTGTGATTATTCAAACAGTTTATTTGGCTGAAATATCTTCAAACTTTGGTTGATTCTAACTTGTGTTAATAGTTTCTGTAACGCTAGTGATTTTGTTTGTGCGATAATTTTGTACATTAATTAACAAGAGATCAATTTCTTTATGTTCATGATAAATTCTAATTACCATGCTATATTTAAAATTTATGTATCAAAAGATTGTTCATTACTCAGGATAAATTCAATGCAGAGTTTTTGCATCAACTTTTGATAAAGTTCATGAATGCAAAATATTTTGTAAAAAATAAAAAGTCGTAAGTCATGTACAAAAACCCAAAGTTTCATTTTTGTGATTCTTCAGCTGTTTGACAACTGATTTAATTGACATCTAATTACTGAGTACTACCAAATCGTAAGAGAATACAATTTTTAACACCATTTTTACGATTGTTAAAAATTTAAACTTATCTATAATTATGCATCCTTACAAAGTACATTAAGTAAAAGCGTAATACAATCCGTAATCAATTGATTCATACAACCAGCATATATTTGATCGACATGAAAATGTTACAGTACTCATGTTTACATACTAATACACGTATACTCATGACACGTATGCAGCAAAAAAAAAGATATTCCTTTTTTTTCTGCGTAACATAATTCGAGATATTAATTAGCACTTGAGTATCTTTTACAAAAAAAGTTAAAGTAAAAGCTGTTGCGTGATCATGAAATATTAAAAAATTCTTCTGAAAGTACTGTAAATGCATACTTTGCTCTAATTGCGCGAACAAAGTTACAAAAATGGCTTTCCTCGAAAATCATTCAAATCGCATTGCCAAGCAATTTTCCAGTCGCCCTTTTCCCCTGAAATTTCCTCGCCGATCCGTTGAAAAACTCTCTGCCTTTTAAAATGGAAAACTGTCGGTAACCTTTCGCTCAGTACTCTCGTTTTCAGCAGATCAAAATAAAAATAAAGCCATACAGTCATACTGATCGTGCGATACAAAATTGGCTCGTAACTGATCGATACACTATCAAAAAAAAATATATATATATATACAATGCCCTGGAAGTATACGGTAGAGAAGAAAAGTCTTTGGGCGAATGAGATATATAAGCTTCACCGACGATCGTCGAAGCTATACGGATAAGAGCGCGATCATTGGATTGAATCAGAAACAACGTATGTAACTGAAAACTTTCTCTCATCAAATCATTCCATTTTCATACGCTTTTAATCTCTCTTCACATGCAGCAGAACTTTTGACTGGACGGTCTCTTGAGGACGGCTCGCACCGCTTCAGTGAAGACCTCGTCGAGGCCGTCCTGCATCTTTGCCGAGCACTCCATGTACTTGTAGGCTCGGATCTTCTTCTTCATCTTGTTGCACTCCTTGGGCGTCATAATGTCGCTGCTCTCGGTTCTGAGGTCGCCTTTTGTTCCTGCATCAGAAATATTCATGAATTTTTGTTCAATGCTGATGTTTTTTATTACGATTATTTTTTTTTTTGCTACAGAGATATTCAATTGTACACTTGCCAATGAGGAGAATTGGAATGTTTGGGCAGTGAGCTTTGAGCTCGGGGTACCACTTGCTCGCTATATTTTCGTACGAGCTGCGAGCGTTTATGGAAAAGCAGAGGAGAAAACAGTCGGTCTGAAATTCGTAAGTTATTGCGCATTTTTTGTAAACGATTATTTATTGAAATTATTGTATTGTATGATATTTCGTCAATAATATTATCTTGGAGTGCGGTCATTCTATCCTCCCTGAATTTTTTACCATATTTTACGAGATAAGATTTGACGAAAGATACTGAAGAATACTTGTACAGTATTGTTATATGCTCACATTTGGATAGGACAGCGGCCTCAGTCTTTCGTAGTCCTCCTGGCCCGCGGTATCCCACAGGGTGACGTCGTACGCGTGGCCATCCACCTCAATCGTCTTCGGGTAGTTTTCAAAGCTGAAAGTCGAAATTCGTTATTAAAATTATATGTATATTGTACCGAAATCGTGTTTTTTATTTTTTAGGCAAAACATCGGAGGACTTAGTCTTGGAGTAGCAGGGGTACCAGTTGAGTTGGATCAGGGAATCCGAAATTTCAATAATTTATCATTGAAAAAATCTTATTACTTTATTAATTTAAAGGAACAAGTTTGTGGTGGAACAAGAAAATTTGAGAAAATACAGGTGGAAAAAAAAAATGTATGTACCATATCGGTGTATTTCAATAATAATACCGATCCGACCATGTATTTATTTTCATACGTGATGCGTACGAGTATTACGATTTTACGTGCCACAGCGGTTGGAAAGTAAAAGATTGTAACCGCGACGATCGAGGAGAAAAATATATGTTTATAAATATTGATACAACTGACACTGTCGGGATGTACTCCATGGGAAACTTTTTCTCCGTGTACGTGATGAGCATGCACGTTTTGCCGACCATGCCGTCGCCGACCGCCGTGATTTTGATCGGCCTCAAGCGCGACTTTGCGTTTTTATCTGCAACAGGTGACAAATCAATATCATATGCCAAAAATCGATATCATTATTATATTTCATATGATATAACACGAGATTGGTCGGAGAAACAAGAGCAGTCGTTTTTATAATGCATGATAAATCGGATGATCGGTCAATGCAGTGTACCGAAAATCGATATCGATCTCCCGATTTAATTTAATGGATGATAACAAAAAAAAAAGAGGACAGTACAATCATGTCTTGCTGCTTCCATGATAAATATCATGTTCTTGTTCATGAATCAGTTGAAAAGGTATAAAAATGTATTTCTTCTATAAACTGCATTTTCGGGCCTTTTTTCTACCATCGTCACAATGTATATATATATTTACGCACACTCTTATCAATCTGCGAAACGCATCATTCATTCCATCATTTTGCACGCATGATATAATCGTATCTGATACCGATTTTTAGCAACCGATCGCTCGTGCTAGCATGTAATAAGCTGCACCTATGGTTTTTCCCAGAGGTACTCAAAAGAGCCCTGCCCTCGCGTTCACCCCATCAGCAGCCACGAATAGTACTTATCGAAACGCGCATTCGATACGTGAATTCCATCACGCGCGAGCTCCTTCATTTTCATTCCAAATCGACCCCCATCTCGATTCTCGGCTCGTGCATACACTTATTTATTCATGTGTCTTTATCAGCATGTATACCTATGCATTAGATGTATATATATATATTTATACATATTATACTGCGTATATGTGCATTCGAATCTATATACATAGTAAAACCATTAAACGCACGCGTTTCCGTCTATTATCCATTTGATGTTCATTCTCGCTCTGGTATACCTAGGATTATACGCGTGCCTCCACTGCACTGCGCACACACACACCCGAGCTCCGAAAATTGACAAAACGCTTCCGGGATACAATTAGCAAAAATACACATGCATAATACAAGCACGAGCCCGCGGGTCTCCTGCGTATGCAATAACAAATAGCAATTAAAGTCTGCGTCGCGAGATACATCATTGCTCCTCCCCGGCTGGTGTGGTGTACATTGTAATATATATTACACGACAGGCTTCCGTTTTTCTCGGCTGTCCTTTTTTTTTTGCCTCGCGCGGTCCAGTGCTACACTTCTTTTTTGCTGATTATTTGCTTCGCTCGCATACATACGTGCGACTTATTTTCCCGGGGGGGGGGGGGTCCCCCTTTCGGGGTACCCCCAGCCACATTCGGCGATACACACACCCGTTTTGCGCGAACAGCTGATGAGTATATTGTATAAAAAAAAGTAAATCGACGAAGAAAAGAAAAAAAAAAAAGCGTAAGCGCGTATAAATATCACGGCCTCGGAGCCGTGCCATGATACGTTTTACTTATTCGCGGCACACAGCGGCAGGAGCGGCGGCAAAAGGACGATCGCCGGGCCCCGCGCATCCGGCGCGACTTCGCCTTGTATATGTAATACTGTATATACTTGCACCTCCGTCGGTCGTCCTCGTCGGCCGGGACACGGATCGGCATACAAAGTAAGTACACCCCGCGCCTGATCGTGATATCCACCGCACGTTGGGTCTGCGCGGGTGCTGTATACTGTAATATTACATCTCGATTTCCACGCTCGGCTATCCATCTCGTGTTTGACGCGCGTCTTTTGTATCGTTCAATGTAATAATAATAATCGTCGATTTTGAAACGCCATACCGCGTTTTCAAATTTACGCGAACAAAACACACGGGGTCACACGTGTGGTAATAATTTACGATGTATCGTTCGAGAAAAATGATTTCGAGTAACTTTTTGAATCAATTGCCTTTCACCACCGATTGAAAAAAATCATCATCAGCGACTTTCCGCTCATAAAGTGCGATATTTGTTTACCCGCGAGCGAGTGAAAAGTCTCTCTCTCAAAACGAGAGAAGAGCCTCTTTTTAAGTATATACCGGTAGAGAATTTATCTTGACTTTTTTTCTTGTTGAAGCTGTTTTACCTTAAAAATGAAGATAAATTTTTCTCTTACGAGAAGCGAGAGACTTTTTACTTCTAATTATGAGAGATTTATTTCATCTCGACGGAGCAAAACAATTATCTTCCACGAGTAACTCTTTTCACACTTGCAATCAATTAATAAATATCGGATTATTTGGAGGTCAATCAAGAGTTACTCGAAACTGGAAGTTTCGATCTCATCGTAGAGAGGAATAATTATACCTATAAAAGTAAATTTCAGGGTAAACCTATTTTTTTTTTTTTATATACTTCAAACTTCGCGGCACTCGTGAAAAACAAAAATAATTCATCTACGATTAAATTCGTTATCACTACGGAGCATCGTACGCAAATATTTATCCGAACGGTGAATCATTACACACATTCGTCATCATTTAAAATAAGCTCCTTTATTTATTTCACGGATTCGAAAATCAAGCCAATCGACCCAATTAAAAACACGTGTGCAAATGTAGCCATCAATATCAGTTTCAATGATCAAAAATATACTATTGATCGAGCTCTGTGACTAAAATTTTAGTTTCCAACACGTATTATGGCAAAAGTTGCGTCGAGATCGAGATTTCGCTGAAGCGATCTCAGAAACGATAAAGCAAGGAATTCCATTGTTTTCAAAATTCACCATCAGTTTCGTTTGAGCATACTATATGAGTTTGATTGCGGTAGATTCCGAGCGTTTCAGACGTGTTCATACTGTCGTGGAATTAGCTAAAAATAGCACCCATGAACTGCAACGATGCGATCGAGTGTTTTTGGTTCATGTGCTCAATCGATCATCATTTTTTGTTATTTTTGTAAAAAGTGTTATTTTACCTAATTAAAATGAAAAAAAAAAAAAAAAAAGAATCATCAGCAGTAAACGTTGCACTCGAAAATTGCGGCGTATAATTTTGCAATCTTTGAAGAGCTCAAATAATCAAACGCAACGAGTACAGTGCACTACATATTTCACAATCTCGGCATCGACCGACTCTCGACCCGACTAAACCTTCCTTTTTTTCTTTATTGATATCGAACTCAATCGGCGTCGATAATCGTGATAATTGTGTGATTCAAATAGTACTGCACATGCACAATAGGACAGAGAAAAACAGGGTCACTCATTCGTCGGTGTTTTTTACCTTTGTCTCCGCTTCCGGTACCCATTGGGACTTTCCGATTAGCTGCTTTTCCTTCCTTGAAGTATTATTTTTCCCCGCTCCTGTACAAACAATAGATAAATAATTGCAAACCATTGAACACACCTTGGAGTATTGTGTACATTTAGAAGTGAAAACAAAAATTCCTCGATGTTTATTTACGAGAAACGATATCGACTTTTCCCGGAATATGTATGATTCACTAATTGTTATAAAACTATCGAAATAGACTGCGTATACTCCCCGATTTCGCCGTATCATCACTCACCCATCCGAATGACAATAATAAGACTTTCTTCATCATTCATTCGCACCAAAATTAGCATCGACAGAGTTACCGCGAAAGGAAAGAAGTCCCGTGTCTTCTTCTTTCTCGATATATTCCTGGACACGCGAAATTCAAAACCTGGACATTGCACACGTACGCACGGGCGTCGGGAAAGTATGATATATTTAGTCGCCGCCAGAGTGCGAGAACGCGGAGATAAACCCTTTACTTATCCCTGCTCTCGAATGCGCGTCCTGCCGAAAGTCGGAATCGCCGCGGGTCATCGAAAACTGTCAGCAGCAGCAGCAAAGTTGGCATCGCCGCTACACAGCTTGTTATAATATTCCGAAAGGATGGAAAAAGGGGGGCAAGAGCCGCTGGCGAAGGACGATAAGGCCTTATCGGCGCGCGCCGGAGATACGACGCGAATTTCCGAGATGACGGACGAGTACGGCTTCCGGTGAGCTGTCGTCCTACACGTGGGAGTAGGTCCTCCGGTGTTGATTTCCAGTGCAAGGGGTGGATGGAATGGAGCGTTGTTTTTGTTTTTTTTTTTTGTTTTTTCAGACGGAGATAAACTAAAAATAACGAGCTCCTCGCATGCGGCGTTGGAGTTGGACCGGTAGATCCACAAAGCCGGAGACTTGTAGTTTTTCCTCTGTTAGTTTCGATGAATTTTGGTATCGCTAAAAATTATTCGTAACACCTTGGACGAGAGGCTGATTTTTCAGCGTTAAAACTGTGATGCAAAACTCCGACTCGAAGAATATTAGTGAGCAGACTTGTTCAACAGAAAATACTGCAATGTATCATTCGAAAGTATTTGAAGAATATTATTCCAATACTCTTTTTCAAATACTTTGACACTTTTTGCTTTTTGATGTTTTACCTCGTGTTCCAAATGTAATTACCCTGTTTGAATATCCCTGCTCGAGTTCGATCGTGAGTGAGAAAAAAAAAAAAAAAAAGAGCTAAACGTTAACACTTTATTGATAAGTATACGAATGAACGAATAACAAGTCGATGTAGGTGAGCGAAAATGGGAGAGTATTAACCGATTCAATGCTCGACGTCGAAGGAGCATTTATTCCAATCCGTATAGCTCCTTTCCCGATGACGCAAGCATAACACGTCTGTTTTAGTGCCTCAGGCGCGCTCTCAACGTATAACACGCGATTTATTTGGCGAGATACAATATTATTCATAGATTCGCATTGTTATAGAGTCATAGGATACGAAGCAACGAAGAGAGTATATTGGTATGTACATACGTATTTTGCCGTGCTGTTATCCCTACTCGCGAGCCGTTGCATCGAGGTTTTCAGTTTAGCATGAAAAATCGAGCGTTCGTAGTTTTTTTTCAAATTTTATAACTGCGCATTTCGCAACTGTATGTACAGCGTGCTCCCGCGGTTATTCGCATGAATTCCGCTTATTTTTTCGCAATGTTTCTCACTGCGTTCTTTGAACCCGGTTCGGATGAAAATTCTCGATGGGCAAAACCAACGCTTACATTGCACACGAGGAACCGATCATAGAGACACCAGCTGGTTGTCGTTACCTCGATTATCGCCTCCGTCTCATTATTTGAACTGGCCTCGGCCTGCTTTGCTCTGTGGACTTCGCTGTTCGTGCCTCTATATTATGTATACTCATAGGTGTTGTTATTGATTTTCGGTAAAAAAAAAGAGTAACCTTGCCTTATGGAGCTAGCCTGCCGGATACTTATCGTTTCGATGGAAAACACGCAAAAACTTTGTCCACGGAATTTCTCGTGCAACGAGTTCACGATTGTTTTTTCGATCACCTATCGGTTTCACGCGGATTTCCACGGCTCCGCGCTCGGAAATAGAACGGTCGAAGATTCGTCAGCTTCTGCACTTGTGCGAAGGCCGATCTAATAACACTCGCGAAGGCGCATAAATCTGCGATTCGACGTGATCTCACCGACGTACGTTGTTATATATATAATAGATACATGTAGGATCAAAACATAGTAATAACAAATACGCCGAACGATTTTTCGGACGATCTGTAGTCCATGGAATAACGAATAAAAGAAAAAAATGCGCTACAAACATCGCTGCGCGTAATTTATAAATACCTGTTGACAATTGGAAAAAAATGTATCGCCGCGTTCCTCGCAGCACTCTATACGTGTATAATATCCGTGAAGTGACGATTAACGCATTGCTGATGTAACCACCTGCCTTCGCTGATGGGCTCTTGTTTTTCACGGCGCTCGCGCGATGCATTCGATTCGCGGATACGGTTAGAATAGCGCGATCTATGCGGTTGTAAAATTTTTCAGCGTACCTACAGCCGAACAGCGATCGCGAAACTCAATGATTGCCCATTTGCCCCGGTGAAACTCACGCGGCGGACAAAATTTTATTTATTTTTTTCATTTCGCACGCCGTGACACTAAATATATGATATACAACATGGTCCAGGTCCAGTAGGCCAAGTTATAATATGCATCAGTTTGTTTTAGCGTGTCGGCGTTATCGTCTAATCGAAGCATATATATTTTCTCCGGTTAGTCATAGTGTGAATTTAAATATTGAATCATCCATATTCAAGACAAACTGTATTCAGCACGTTCTCGGAGATAAAAAAAAAAGCTTGAAAACATTTGAGCATATTGATCTTTTGTTTCGGAAGAAAAAAAAAAACTTCTGCTTTTACGGTCCGAACGAAGTACAGTACGTTAAATTGCTCTCGATCACTCTTTGCGGGTAACATATCCATCATCTTACGAATCTCGACCGCATTATACCATCCATACTGTACAAGAGAAACCGCCTCGTTACACAAGTGACATGTACCTCTACCCACATACACTACTTGCAAAAACCCGGAAACTCGCACCGCGCGCGTCTCATAACCGCCGCAAAATACCCTCGAGACGAAAAAAAAAAGAAGCCCTCGCTGCGCCCCGGTCGTCCGGTTTTGTCTTTCCCCGCGCGACGTGAGCGAAATCGCTGGCAGCATTGCGCGCAAGAGCCCTCCTTGTCCCCCCCCCCCGCCTTCCGCGGCCCGGGGTGAAGAAAAAAAAAAAACAACGCGGGAGATGCGACTCCGCGCGGTCGTCGGTATAATAACATAACGTAGATACGCGACACCTGCGACTCTACTCCGCGGCTTTTTGTTCCGTCCGCGCAGTCGTCGGCTTATCTCGCTCGGGGTACAATACAAACTCTCTTTTTTTCCTCCCCCTCTTCCCGTAAGAATGAGAAACGAGAACCGCGAGGAAGCTGCCTGCACTTTTATTCCTCGGACGCTTCGGTCGTACACGTACATTATAATACACGCGGCGTGCGAGTGAAAAATTCGCCTTGACTCATCGGGGCTGTTGAAAATCGTCGAAACTCCTGCGGTTCGCAGACGTGAGTCAGCAGCCGTGGTGGCAAATCGGTATTGTAATGCACAAGCTGACGCGCCGCGGTCTTTTTCATTGCTGGTATACTTATGCACTTGTTGGAAGGGAAGAAAAAGAATCGTCGATCGAAAGTTTGAGCGACTAGAGCCAAAGCGTCGGTCGCGGATCGAAGTTGGCTCGGCACTCGCCGCGAGCTTATCACACTCGCGTGAGACTGTTGATGTGTATATCGGCGCGCGTACGGTGGCGCGGACCGGGGCGAGGCTCGAGGAAGCAGCTTCTCTCCTTGAACTTCAAGCGCGATCGCGCTCGGCAGCTGCCGCGCGGCTGCCGATTTTTTTTTCCCCCCAACGCTGCGCCGATGTTTGTAGGTCGTTCGCTGTTGAAGAAAAACAAACACCTGACCTGACGATGAGTAATTATTGTCGCGCTGAACACGCCTCGCTTGTAAGCTGGGCCGACTCAACATCGAGCGTGAAAAAGAATGCTTGCGCGCGCCCAAGAAAAAATTCAGTGTACGGCAAAAAAAAAAATCTCGACTCTGATAAGATACGCCCGATCGGTGTCGCGATCTCAAAATGTACGGTTGTACTTTTCTCCCCTGTCGTGACTGCGGTGCGATTCGCGATGAAAAACGATCCGAACTGGGACCCGGGAGATTTTCTCGGGCGTGTACTCATCGTCGCGAGCTTACCCTGCCGTCGAATCGTCAGTGGGTCGGCGTCGCGGGGAGCATGCTCGTCCAGGTGGTCCTCGCTTCTGCTGGCGCAACGACGGTGTGACTTTTTTTTTTATTTTCACTTCTCTTCCAATACTGAAATTTATAAGAAATACACACCCTGCGAGTGTGGAGCGCGGAGCCTCGCGACCGACGCGCAATGACTGATGACGAGGCTGCTGCGACTCGCGATCGCCGAACGCCGATGGGGGGGAAGAGAGAGAGAAGTGAGCGGGCGGCAATGGTACAATATGCAGAGAGGTGCTCTCTCGTGCCCGTTTGAACGTATTTATACTTGCTTATATACTTATTGTTCTCTGTTGAGAAGGTGAATTGGTGCGTTTGGTGCACAATAGGTACATCGGAGGAATTTTTCTATCATTGGTTTTGGGAGGGGGAATTTCTCATTTACTTTCTGCAAAATTATTGTCTTGCTTTTGTATGAGACAATGATAAAATTTAATCACGAGAGTCCGCTTTTTAATACTTACACTGGGAAATGTGACGAAGTACTTACATTATTGGCGAAAATATACTGAAGCAATTTTTTAAGTACGTTGACCGTTTGACTGATATGGTATTAAGAAATCAAAATTTGTTGATTGAAGACATATGACGCGTGCATAATCTTCGAAGAATAAAATAAAAGTTTCGATTAAAAATATTCATTTTATTGTGCATAAAAATAGATTAAAATACATGTATACATTACAATTTATCGTCTTGGATGTAAAAAAATTATTTTTTGCGGTAAAAAATCAAAATAAATTTTCAAATTTCGTATTTGCCACGATTATTGAAAATATTCCTAAGTAGCGACACAATTATCATTAATTCATGCAAGCTTACATTTTACTGCTGGATTAAATGTTTAATTCAAATTATTTTAAATATCGATTAATAATTGCAACAAGCAAGTCATCAGTCAATAATTATAAGCTTGCATTTACAATTTATCATGAATAATTTCTCTTCAGAAATAAACCGAAGGATAATAAAGAACTGTATTTCTGAATTTAAGAAAAAAAGAAATATTATAAAACAGTATAAAATTAAATCTAAAAACTAAAAACTACAAGTTTTATTTTTTCTAAGAAAATGATGAATGTTTTAATGCACCAAATTTTGCGGCCTTTCTTATATTTTCCAAAGGAATCAACAGATCTATTACTACAAATTGTAGTATGTTAAACTTATTTGAATTCAGCGAACAATAAAATTTACAAGTTATGTCAATTTGAGAAAAGTAAAAATTTTATAATTTAACCGATGAAGTTTGGCAATGTAAATAGATGTCAAAGAATCAAGTGTGTCATTGCAAATCATCGTATTTTTATTAAAAACTTCCAATAAAGGCCGCATTTGTTTTAAACTTTCATTACATTACATACATTAGGAAAAAAAGTATCACAATATGGACTGCATGTAAGTAATTAATATAAATCATCTTTTGGTAAAAGGCACGAAATATATCTCTTCGTAAGAATTACTATTTTGAATTCTTTTGAATAAATATAACATTCTCAAGCAAAATCAATTGTCATCATTGAAAATTTAAAGGCCATTGTTATTACTCCCATAAATATAGTAAAAAAAATTGATTGGGATACTATGATTTAGAGAGGACACGGTCAACAATGCCTTTAAAAAAATTTACAATTCATCTGAGTAATAAAATTATAAATAAAATAGTTCTATAGATCTCAAAGAAAAAATAAACTTGATGGTGACATCAAAAAAGGTTTTCTAAAAACTAATCATCTAATTATCGTCAATTTAAAAACTTAGTAATAGGATTCTACTACTATTTCCACACGTTGATTGATAAACGAGATATAATAATTGAAGATTCCAAACTGATAAATGTTTTTAAAAGGTAAACAGTAATACCTCATATTTTTTACTTCTTTAGTTTGGAAGCGTAATTGACGGGTTTTGGTGGCATATTAGAAGTCCTTCTTCCTCCACGCCCTGTGAACAAAATCAAACCACTGTAGACTCCTGTGTAATTAATTGATACCATGGATACAAAGTTTAAAAAAAAATATTGATCAATGAAAAAATTATCTATACCAACCAATACTTAAAGGAGGGAAATCGTTCTGGTACGAATTGTCTGTATCAGTCGATGGGCTCGAAAATGCAGCTAAAATAATCATTTAAAACTATGTTTTAGAAAGAGATATTTAAAGATACTTTCTAAAATGCTTACAAGTGGTACTCGGTGCACGAGCTGGTTCTCTACCAGCAGTTGCAATGAATTCTCTGGAGAAAACTGACTCGGCATTTTGCACGTCTTCAAAATTGCCATGTTGAACGATGTGGAGTGGTGGCTCAGACGCTGCGTAGAATTTTCTCAATTCCTCTTCATTTTGGGTTCTTTCCGCACGAGTTTTTGTATATTTTCTAACCGCCTGAGAAATTAAAATTTTGTTTAAAAATTTGTCTAACCAAAACAATAACTGTACAAATTTATATAGTGGTCTGCAGAATTTGATTGAAAAACTCTTCATCATTAAAAAAAACTGTTGCATTTGTATTTTATACTCGGGTCATTATAAAATCTTTAAAATTTGTGAAAATAATGTTTGATAATACTAGAGACCCAATATCGATACAACCATGCGTACTTATACAATACGATGTATGTATGCTGTCAATAGACGTGTTATGATAACACTATAGATCGAGGATGACGTACACACAAATACGTGTACGAAATAGCATTCGGAAATTCGTATAAGTTTACTAATATCCTAACTACTACAGTACTACGTAGTACCGTACTACCGTACTACATCACGTAAACATACATATAATATAAGAGACGCATACATATATACGTATACTATACACATAATAGAAAATTCTAATATTTCTATGCGTCACACAACACTTTCAACCGCCATTTTCATGAGCAACGAGGGAAAGGGGGGAGGGAAAGAAAAGTTCTTTACAACCATTAAATTTTGTGGACACCTATAGCATACTATGTTAATTTCTAGTAGGATTATTACTTACTCCGGTCGATGTACCAGTTTCGAATTGAGGGCAATTTTTTCCTTCGCTCAATCGCAAACTGTCCATCCTATCGCTCAAACAATCGAATCCGTCAACACGACGAGCGTTTTCTTTAGCTGCATAGTAGCCCGGCCCAGTTACAATTCCAAATAATGGACAGCAAATATTGGATATAACAAACGTCCATCGCTCAGCCATGGACTGACTGCAATGTTTTCCTGCTCCGATGTCTTGATGGAACTAATTAAAAAATCACCATGTTAATTTCATTACAGTTAACCAAAGCATTTTTGTTTAAAGTCCTCCAATCGTAAAGAATTGAATGGTACTTTTAGCGTTTAAGAAAGATTAATTTTTGCAATACATTTATAATTACGATTAGTTGTGAAGACATTGGACATTAAAAATCATAAGTTTTTTTTTACCTTACACTCGGTGCCTTTTTTGTACTCATACGGATCTTTCTTTAGCTCCATGCTAGCAATCACTGAATTCATAGGAATAGCACCATCAGGCTTATTTACATTGAACAGACTTGCAAAAAGTTCTTCCAGCGAATAAATTCTGAAGTTTTCAGAACCAAATTCTAAGTCAACAAAATTACACAGTTAATTTGATGACATAAATTAAACACATTCATTTTCAAGTAGCTATTAAAAATTTACCGTGAGCTAATTTTTCCAAAACATTCACTACAGGAAACTTTAAATCTTCTTCAGCAAACCGAGTGTAAAGAGGGGGCAGTTTACCATTCTCCCGACCTGGCTCAAGAAATGTATAGATATCAGCTAATAACTGTCCATCAAACGCTTTTGATGGAAAACCATCGTTTTCGATAGCCGGCAAATTATGAGTCAAAGCGCTGCGTGACTTGGCTTCGTAAGCGTACCCCACTTTAATTTTGGGTGTTATTATTTCGTGGTAAACTCTTTCAACACTATGTTGCAATGAAAACTCGGCTATTCCTATCTCTGCTGGACAATAATCTAGA
The DNA here is from genome assembly GCA_030522625.1 of Copidosoma aretas. Lineage (NCBI taxonomy): Eukaryota > Metazoa > Arthropoda > Insecta > Hymenoptera > Encyrtidae > Copidosoma > Copidosoma aretas. The sequence goes on from JAPYYV010002048.1 coordinate 30,358, forward strand.
GTATTATCTTCCAACTGACGACAATAAAAGTAATTTACTTGAACAACAAAAAACTTGTGTTCTTGTAAAGCTGTAAAAAAAATATTTAGTTTATAAAAGCACGATTCAAAAATAGTGTGATAAATTATAATTTCAAGTACTAACTGTTATTTTCATTCGATCCCTGTACTGTAGAGTTTATGTATTCTTTCATATTGTCCATTAACCGAAGACTTTCTTGTTCAGCTCTCTTGATTTCTTCAATTGATTCACCAACTGAAGTTTTTTTGATACAGTCACTAACAGATTGTTTAGCTATGGTTTTGTACTCAGCTTTTTGTGCACTCGACAAAGTCTAAATTTTTTTTATTTTTATTTTATTTTGAGCAAAAAAACACGTGAGCAAGATTTAAAATTGAAGCTTACCTTCCATGCTGCAATGCAGGCAGGGTCAGAAAAGGCATCTTTCACACCACTAAATCTACGACCTTGTTTTTCTTGGTTCTTTTTCCATTCTACTGTAAAGATGGTGTAGCCATTCTTTTTGTTGACCATTGTACTTTGTTAAAAAAACAATAAAGTATCCAGCTATGCAAATTTGACTAGTGATGGACAAATAATCAATATCTGTATTTAAGTAATGACTTAAAATTAATCAATAGTTTTGAGTCTTATCAGTTAAATATTTCATGCTATTTAACAAAAGTCTAATCTATTGTGATCCAATACAAACAAACTCAAGTACCCAGTATCCTACACTTCAATACGTAAAAGCCTGGTTTGATTTATTTACATTAATGTGAAGAGCTTATCGATTTCATTGAATTTTGGATGTAGAATTGTATGAATAGAAATTCCTTGAACATCATGAAGACTATTAAGGTAAAAGTAAAATATTCCCGATTGAATACAATGAAAACTTTTAATTATTCTAGCTGATTCCAAATATACTCTCGAAATGTTTATAATTCTTTTTGATAAAATTTTTCCAACCTATTAAAATATTGACAAAGTATTAAGGTTTTGGCTGATAAAAAAAATTTATCAAACATTTGGTCAGTTCATTCTTGTAGACAAGCAAATTGAGTAGAATAGTCTCTTACAAGTTACACATGTATGAAAATAGAAGCCATTAAAAATATTAATAACAATTTACATTTGATTTTATTTGCAATTTTGGCTATTACTTTTTTAAACAACTGAAAGTGGTGTGATTTGACTTTTGTCTTGTCACTTATGCATTGAATAAATGTTAGAATGATATATTTAAATTGAATAAAATATTACTTACTCACAAAAATGAAAATGGACGATTAGGCAAACTATAATCAGCGAGATCAAATGTTACTACGCACTCAGATATGAAAACTAACAAAAATAAATGATTGAATAGAATTCACTGTTACAATTGCAATGAAAGGGAAATCAAAGTTTGAAATTTAAAATTGTCGACATTGTAAACATTAAAAGTGAAAGCAATTTTGCGCTTAGATCCTAACCAGACGAGGCCACGTAAAATAATTTATACTAGGTAACACTGCTGAGAGTGCTGCTGCTGAGTTGTCCATAACACTACACTAGTACTCCAAAGCAAAGTGTCAGCTACACCAGTTTTCATTAGAAAGTTTTCTCGTTATTTCCGGTTTAGGGACGACGGTTTCATTCAAAATTTAAACTCTAAATTAAATATCTGTTTAACTGAATTACATTTTTATCGTTACATTGATTAGATTTATATTTACTACATATAAATTGTTACGTATCAATTAATCTTTGATAATAAAATAATATAAAAAAATATTACATATCTTCAGAAAATTGTCTCGACAATTGGATATTGAAATCTTGAAACTACAAAAAATAAATTATACAAACTTAACCTTTTAATATATTATAATTAAATAAGTAGTGAGCTAAAAGTTGGGAAAAAGTTCTAGGATTTGACAGCATCAGCGTAACCTGCATTAACAAAAATGTTTCATAAATTTTTTATGCAGGCCTCAATATGTGTTTAATAAACTTACCATGACGCGAACCAGGTTTCTGATTAGTCTTTTTTTTGATGGCACCTCTTCCTGTAAAATTTATATTTTCATGATTCAAGGAACAAAAAAAAAAAAAAAATTTAATCCAACTGTTAGGGTGCCTGTACATAGGCGTCTTTAAGTCTGGAGATTAGTAGCCAAATCTTGGATGGGCAATTCAAATCATTTGTTGTAAACAGCGAAATAGACTTCTCGTTTGTAATAAAACTGATTTCGCATTATTACATTGCAAACAAATAAGATGTTGATTTTGCTATTTATAACAAATTAGATCAATAAAGGTATATGTATCTGTGAGTTTGATTTGAATCGTCTGCCTAATATTTGACTGGCAGCCTTAAGACGCCCTTGCACAGGCACCATCTAAGCTACCTACCAATGGATGGAAAGCTGCATTCACTGAACATACTATCTGTCATACTCTCTGTATCAGTACTGTCAAAAGTGAGTCCAGCACCTACAAAAAAAATAATTTTAAATTCAACATAAAAAAAGCAGCTGAAACTGAAAATGATAAAATTTTATTTTACTTTTCGTTAGTGGAGCTCTTAAAGGTCTTGGAACAACAGGATTTGGAAGCTGTTAAATATAAAAAAATTGAGTTTAAATTTAAATTATGATAAAATTAAAATTAATACTTCGTCAAATTTCGCACTTGGTAACTACAAAAAGTTAAACTTAGTTAAATTATAAATGATTGCAACGAAAATAGTTGAAATTATTTCATTTCAATGCTTTTTATAGCTTATGAATGATTATTTACTGTTTTAGATAACAATAACAAAACACACCTTTTCGTAGCTCTTTTCCACAATATAAAGTGGTCTTGCACTCGCCTCAGCTCTGCGACGTTGTTCTTCAGCATAGGTCCTCTCAGAAGTATGCTTTCTATGGTCATAGCTCGACTATGAAGAAAAATTATAAATTTGTCATGTTTTGCACAAATTACACAATATCTGCAGTACCTCAGACATGACGGAGCTCGACCTTCTGCTCCTGCTACTGATACTCATTGCAGCTAGAGATTCAGTAAGGAAGATCTGTTCTTGGGGAGAGTGTACTCCTTGTACCATATCAAGCCCCATTGGTTCACAGCAAAAATTACAAAGTATAAAAAACCATCGTTGTACCATTGAGTGACTGCAAAAAAGAGTTCCTACTTGCACCGATTCATGGTACTAAAAATAAGAGAACTGAGTAAATATAAAAATGATAAATTTAAAAAAGTTCATTAGGTGATCTTGTGTTGAGCTGCTCTAGCTTGCTTCAAGCAAATAAGTTACATGCGTTCTTAATCAGCGGAAGCGAGCTAGAACTATCTAAAACAAAACCAGAACATTTTAAAATAAGTAAAAACTTACAGTGCAGCAGAGACCTGGTTTGTACGCGAACGGATCCTTTTTTATTTCAATCAAAGCCACTACAGGCTCCAGCGAACGAGATGCATCTATAAAATCAATTGAATTGTACATGATGGTGAAAAAATCTTCAAAAGAGTAAAGTTTGAAGAATTCATCGGACTGATCTGAAAAAAATTTTGATAAAAATTTTACACATGTAGCAATTGAAGTATCTTAATGAATAATTGATACTCACTGTTTGCTTCAGCTAATCTTGCTAATACAGATTTTGCACAAGCATGAATATCTTCCATCGTGCTAACCGTGTACAACGGAGGATATGCTCCGTTTTTTTTCGACGGCTCAAGAAAGTCGCAGATTTCATGAAAGATTTCGCTGTAATCTCTTTTTCCGAATTCCGGTTCAATGGGTATCTGATGCGTCTTCTCACTTTGTTCCTTTGCTGATTGAGCGTGACCGAGAATGATCTTCTCATCAACGATTACATGATACATCCTTTGCAAACCATTTCTCAGAGTAAAATCTCCTATACTTATTTCAGCTGGGTAGTATTTTAATTCGTTATTTTCTTCCACTCGAAAATAGAAATAGTTTACATGGATGATGAAGAATGGTATGTCCGGCACAGCTGCAACAAATAATAATTACTTCAGTACTAATGATTTGAGATTACAGTCGATCATCGTAGTTCTTACCATTTCTCACTTTTGCCTTTTTTACTAAATCCATTATATATTCCAACATATTGTCCTTGAACTCTTTTTCTTTTTGTTCCGCCCTTCTGATGTCTTCTACCAGCTCTCCAATGCCTGTTCTCTTCATTGATTTTAGAGGAGTGCAATCTTTTTTTGCAATTTCTTTGTAATACGCCTTGTCATGGTCAGACATGTTCTTGAATAGAAGATTTTCATTGGTTGATAACACTAAGCAGTAAATAATTAACAAAAAAATTACAAATTTGCCAGTACTCACCTGCCATGCCTGCACGCACTCAGGGCAGGTTTGGACGTCTTTGAGGCCATTGGGGAATGTCTGTCCTTTCGCTTCTTGATCCTTTTTCCATTCGATCATAAACGCCCAAAAAGCATTTGGCTTGTTCTTGTTTTTCGGCATCGTTAGAAGCTGAAATTTTGAAATCCAACGTACTTGCGTTAGAAGAGCACGGATGATCAGGCGAAAAATGATTTTTCTTGACAAAGACGCGCGAGAGCTCTGCAGAACTTTAGATTCACGCGTGAGCTGAGAAAACTTTGAAAATTTCCAAAACTGTATGCGATACAAAACATCAACCATCACGTGCTGTACACATGTAGTCGTCGTAAGTACGTTTCGAAATAAATGTTTACCCTCGACCGCACGAAAACAGCACGCTGTGTGTACTCGTGCAAGTGGGCGATATTTTTTTTTCTGCAGCACAATTAATACGTAAATAAATACGTTTCGCGACCATATCAACAGCTGACAATAAATTTACAAGTACAAGATTTTATCTCGCGAATTTATCCTTGGAAATTTTTCATACCAGGGAGGGGACGGGTACACGAAATAACACGCCGATTCTCAGAATCCTAACGGAACAATGTCAACTATCTCAACGAGAAAACAAAAATGTATACGAATCGATCAGTTGATGCTGTCTCACACTTTTGAACCTTGCTTCGAATTCTCAGATTGCATTTGTATTATTACATTTTTTTTCAGCACGCACGCGTGCAAATAACGACACAAATAGATGATGACATGAAAATGTATTTACCGGCTTTCTTTTTCTTCCAAGTTCTTTCAATGACGATGTATATTCTCCACCAGCGCACGAATTAGAGACGGCACAACTTGCAGATTAGACAACACTATCCATCACCCATCACTTTAACTTTTTACGAAACAGAGTAAAAAATTGGACTCGTACCGCAACAGCAACAAGTCCTTTCTCCTTTCTTCCACGCTCCTCGAAATGAAAAGAATAAAGTCAGAGATAAAGTTCAACCTGGTTCAACTGTTCGGATGGAATAATCCTTGATGTGGGCGAACGGGCCGTGACTTGAAAAGCTCGTGGCTCGATCGTCTTCGGTTGGGTCCGGTATGCCGACAATACAGACTACAGAGTATACACGCCGTCACGCCGACGAACCGACGACAACCCCGGTCATTTCTGAGCGGCGCAGGGGATCGCGGCAAGAGGGGGGAAGGATTTCTGCAGCACATATCGTTCAAGGTGTTTTTTACAACAATTAAGTACGTACAGTTTTCGATTTTTGTTGTTTTCGTTCCACCTGTACCTAGGTATAAGTAAAAATAATAATATGAGAAGCACGGTCCACGATGTGTTGAGGAGTTTTTCCGAGTGATTTTCATACACAAAACATGATAAAAACCGTAAGTAAAACGTAATAACTCTGCTGCTGCGAGAAAGACGTACAATAGACGTGTTGACATTCACCAGGGACACCTTTTGTTGATCGCCCGTGAAACCTTTTGACCTTTTAGCTCGTAATTCGTAGTCGGTTCTTGCAGAGGACGGAGTAATAAATGTTTACATTTGCTCACACTTTAGGATTCGCGTGCATCAAAAATCTAATAATAGAATGTGCAAGGAAATGCAGTTTTATAAAACGCGATACTTTCATGCATTCAAAAACTGTATATTTTTTTCAAGTTCAATATTTAATTGACAAAACTATAAATTTACCTACAAATTTCAGCAGTTTCTGACGGAATTGACAAAGTCAATTAAAAAATGAGCGAACAGCCCACAGAAGATAGTACGTCAGTGCACAGCGATGACTTGAACGAAATGAGCAGCAGCCTTCCGGTTTTGAGAGTAAAAATTTATACTATTTCATTCCGTTTAATTCAATTTCTTGAATGCAAAACATTTAAGTATTTAAAATTGTTTGAAGGAAAAGTTTGAACACCTGTTGATCCAAGAATCGAAACACTCGCACAATTTTTATGATTTGCACACTAGGGACAACTTTACTAGGTTCGACGTTGAAAATTTAAATAATTCATGCCAGCGTTACGAAAGCCAGAAGAAAGCCAAATGCATTGTGTTGGAAAATTTGCACGATAGATTGCTGCAAACCCAAAAAAAGAATGTTGAATATCTCAGAAATAAAATGTGCGTAGTCTATTATCGGTTTTTCTAAAAGGCTCATTTATCAGAATGCTAATTTATTGTATGCTTCTAGGATATCTGTTGTGGAAAAACTTGAGCAAGTCAATTCGTCGTTTTGCGAGGCTTATGAAGATTATGTAGGCGAAAAAATACTTGCTGTTTGCACAAATAACATTCACTAATCTAATCTTTAATTTAATTTTCTGTTGCATTAGAATTCAGATGTTTTGAGGAATACGATAAGTTATGTGGAAAATGAAACTAAAACAATGGAAACAGAATCATCAAAGAATACTAGCGAATTAGCTAACAAACAACAGTTGGTCAATGCCTCTTTGATGAAAACCAAAACAGGTCTTGTTTTAGGTGTAGACAGTGCCATAAACTTGCTGTATGTTGAATATTTTTGCCGTACAAACATTATGCGAATGTGCCAAGACTGTTTTTGAAATACTCCTATTTTCATGACTTCAGATCAGACTTGGCTATGAAACGTCCAGAAATAGAGTTGGAAGAGATAAATGCAAGATTACAGAACGAAATAATCCCAAATTTACGGAAGAGTTTGGAAAAGTACAAGGAAATTAAATCGAGATTCAATTAATCTAAGATTTTTTTTTGTGTTTAAATTAACTAAATTAATTGTAAATAATTTTGCTAAGGCAATGTAAGATAAATTTTATCTTGTAGATGACATAATTTAAAAAAACACTCGAGTGTATGCTTAAAGTGTAAGTGCACTTGGAATTTCCGAAATATGCGTCGGCTCTTTATTCTTTATTTTTGTATTTCCCTCTCCCAATCCCTGCACTAGCACCATCTGTCCGTTGTTTGGAAATATATTTATACATGGAGAGGAAGTCCAGGAAATCGCAATCATTTTGCAGAGGGGTTAGGAAATTGAATCGCGAGTTTCAGGTAGCCGGCGGTTGCGTTAGTTTGTGTGTTTGTTATGTCTACGTTTTTTTCTTGATCAAAATAAGAAATTGAGTTTGTTGCACGCGAGTTAATTGCAGGTCTGGAGTCGATTTGTCGTAGCAATGGAGCTCAACGAAGCGAATCTGCTTAACTTGAGCAACTACTTGCTCCAGACGCTCAATCCCGATGTGAACGTTCGGCGCCCTGGTAAGGCGTCCTTTCAGCTTTTATTTTTTTTTATTAATAAACTACAAGTAGATTTCAAAAATGCTTTAGTCATAATTGTGATTCTACACTTGGGCTCCACACTGTTTTGTCAGAGTTCATGGAATAAATGCCAAAAAAAACCTCATTGTTGCATTGACGTGTTTGAACACTTCTTAGCATGATCGCTGCAAGTGTAGAACATTCGGTAGTCATAAAATGTTGAAAGTTGATCAAATATATCAATTCGGTTTTTAGCTGAAAAAGCTCTAGAGCAAATAGAAGTCAATCAACAGTATCCCCTGCTTCTTCTCCACTTGGTAGACAAGGCAGACGTTGATTTAACTATCAGAGTAGCTGGAGCTATAACATTTAAAAATTACATTAAAAGGAACTGGAAAGTTGTAAGTATCGTAAAATCGTGAATTCATTTCAATCCAAACAGGCTTTGAAAGTTTTTACAAAATATTCGAACAAAGTTTATCGATAATTTCAAATGGATTAAATAATGCTATGTAATATATTTTTAGGATGAAGATGCAAGAGATGTGATACATAAAGAAGATCGTGATAATATCAAGAGGCTCATTGTGGACTTGATGTTACGTGCACCTGAATCGATACAAAAACAATTATCTGACGCAGTCTCTGTAATTGGTAAACACGATTTTCCCAATCTTTGGCCAGAACTCATGGATCAAATGGTTGACAAATTCAATACCGGAGATTTCCATGTGATCAATGGTGTTTTGCACACAGCTCATTCTTTATTTAAAAAATATAGATATGAGTTCAAAAGTCAGACCTTGTGGCTTGAGATTAAATACGTGCTTGAGAAATTTGCAAAACCAGTAACTGATCTTTTTGTGGTAAGATTTTTTAATAAATTAACTTTATGATGAAACATTCAAATTTACCCATGGTTTTTTTTATTTTATTTCAGGCAACCATGAGTCTTACCCAAACTCATGCCAATAATGTAGAAGTTTTGAAGGTCCTTTATAGTTCTTTGGTTATTTTAAACAAAATATTTTATTCGCTCAACTATCAGGTACATAAATATAATGCATATGATAAAGTATGAAAATTGAATAATTTTGCTAATTTCATTTATTAAATTGTAGGATTTACCAGAATTTTTCGAAGACAATATGCCCTCTTGGATGCCAAATTTCAAAATTTTGTTAAACACCAGTGTTCCCGCTCTGCAATCTAGAGTTAATATTGCATACTTGAAATTTATTTAAAATTAATCCTGAAGTTCTTCAATCATATTTGTCTATTATCGTAGGATGACGAGGAAGCTAGTGTTGTAGAGCAACTGAAAGCTCAAGTTTGTGAGAATTTATGCTTGTATGCTCAAAAATATGACGAAGAGTTCCAGCCATACTTGCAAGATTTTGTTACTGCTGTGTGGAATTTACTTACTTCTACAGGCCAACAGCCAAAATACGATGCGGTATTTAAAATTTTGTAAATTTACGTGTATTGGATTAATACATATTGAAAAACTAATAATGTTAATTTAATTGTGTTTTGTACGCAGTTGGTGTCGAATGCTTTGCAATTCTTATCAACAGTTGCCGATCGCGCTGCACATCAGCATCTTTTTCAAGAACCAGCAGTTCTTAGCAGCATTTGCGAGAAAGTTATCATCCCAAACATGGAGTTTCGAGAGTCTGACAATGAATTATTCGAAGATAATCCCGAAGAATACATACGAAGAGATATCGAGGGCAGCGACGTTGATACGCGTCGACGAGCCGCGTGTGATCTCGTGAGAACACTATCAAAATACTTCGAAGCCAAGATTATGGAGATTTTCTGTTCTTATATCCAAGTAAGCGATTCATCACTTGTAGTGGAAAATTTTTACCGATTATTTTCTAATATAAAATTATACTTATTTATAAAGGCCATGCTTCAAAATTATGCCTTGAAACCTGACGAAAATTGGCGCAGCAAGGACGCAGCCATATATTTGATTACGAGCAGTGTCAGCAAAGGACAAACTCAAAAGCATGGTGTGACGCAAAGTAGCGATTTGGTGCCACTTCCCCAGTTTGCTGAGCAACATATTGCACCGGAGCTGGAGAAACCCAATGGTAAGATATAATGGATTTATTAGTGTTTTTAATTTCCAAATTATAAAAAACGTTCACAACGATTTGCACATGATTTCAGTTAACGAGTTCCCAGTTCTGAAAGCTGATGCCATTAAATTTATTATGGTATTCAGATCGATTTTGCCACGAGCACAAGTTGTAGGAAGCTTACCGCAAATGATAAGGCATATGTCTGCTACCAGTTCTGTGGTGTACAGTTATGCTGCTTGCGCCATTGAAAAGATACTTGCACTTAGAGGACCAAATAATACAGCACTGTGAGTATTTTATTTTAGTCAACAGTTTAGAATTGTTTATGCGATTATAATGCTGATTAAATCTTACAGAGTGAGTGGAGAAGACATTTCCCCATTAGCCGGCGACCTGCTGAAGAACTTGTTTACAGTTCTTGACACTCCAGGAGCTGAGGAAAACGAGTACATCATGAAAGCCATAATGAGAAGTTTTGTTACGTTACAAGAAGCCGTTGTGCCTTACCTTGAAAACCTACTGGCCAAATTAACAGCAAAACTTACCGTTGTTGCCAAGAATCCTAGTCGCCCTCATTTTAATCACTATCTTTTTGAAACACTTGGCATATCCATAAAGTTAGTACATATATGCGTACCATTCGATTTCTTTGCTATTCGATCTTCAATTTATTAAATTATTATCTCAGGATCGTTTGTAAATCAAATCCAAGCGCTACTACATCATTCGAACTCGTTCTGTTGCCTACCTTCGAAATTATTTTACAACAAGAAGTTTATGGTTGGTTAAATTTTTATGCACACGCACTTTTGTAATTTATCCATAATTTGATGAATAATTTTTTTTTCAGAATTCTATCCATATGTTTTCCAAATTTTCGCTCTGCTTTTGGAATTGCAAGCGGGATCTGGCCTATCCGATTCGTACATAACATTGTTTCCTTGCTTATTAGAGCCGGTATTGTTCGAAAAATCAGGTAACATACCTCCGCTGAGTCGGTTGCTGCAAGCAATGGTTAGTAAAGGAGCACAGCAGATAATAGCCTTAGGCAGAGTTAACGGATTACTTGGTGCTTTCCAAAAATTAATAGCTTCCAAAGCAAACGATCACGAGGGTTTCAATTTGCTTCAGGCCATAATTGAGCACTTCCCGCCGTAAGTTCACAAGATATCTATGAATGGATCATTTTTTAACAGTCACTTATTCATATTATATTCACAGAAATGTCATGGAGCCGTACATGAAGCAGATCTTTACATTGCTCTTCCAAAGGCTTTCATCTAGCAAGACAACGAAATTTGTAAAGAGTCTCATTGTATTTTTCAATTTCTACGTTATTCGTTATGGAGCCACGAATTTAATAAATACGATAGATTCTATTCAAAATAAGTGAGTGCAAAAACGTTTTTAAGCTGGTGCATTAATTATTTGTATTCATCCTTAAATGAATCCATCCGCTATAACGAATTATTTCTATCTTGTCTAGTATGTTCGGAATGGTGATAGATAAAGTATTCATTGCCGATTTGCAAAAAGTGTCTGGTGAATTTGAAAAAAAGATTACAGCAGTGGGCATCTCGAACATCTTGGTGGAATGTCCGGCTATGCTGCAGAGTCCTTACAACGTGCACTATCCTCGTCTTTTAGCTAGCCTAATCGAATTCTTTGAGCTGCCGCAGGATCCAACTCAGTTGGTAGAAGACGATCAATGCTTGGAGTTTGAAGACACATCAGTAGGATATCAGACAGCTTACAGTCAATTAATTTTTGCCAAAAATCCTAAACCAGATCCCTTGCCGGGTAAGCTTATTTCATATCATACTTCTTGAAAAATATTTTTAATGCATTTGTGAAAAATATATTCGTTTGATTATTTTAGCAATCAAGGATGTGCGCTTACATCTGGCCTCGGGACTCGGCAGGATGGAGCCCGGTCGGATACCCAGTCTGCTCAATCAAATTCCAACTCCAAACGCGATGCATCTTAAGAACTATTTACTAACTGCCGGGATCGCAGTTGCGTAATGCGAGCTTGGAGTATTGGCCAAACTGAGAATTCATTTGATGGCACGCGCACTGAGTAACATTGAAACGTGATTAACCGTGAAATGTTTTAAGTATATTGCTCCACGCCAGCAGCATGTTTTGATTAAAAATTTTTTGTACCATGAACAACTGCATTGATTGTTGCGATTGAAAATTTATGTTTTTCGTCTCTTGCGTCGTAATTATTTTTTGTATAATTTTTATGAATATTTTCCATCCAACAATCGATGCGCGAAATGAAAATTTGAGTGTGTTTACAGCATGCATAAGAAAGTGATGTACATGTATATTTATTTTTAATAACGAATCAACCGATGAATGTACAGTTGAACAAATTGACAGGTATTTTATTTTGTAATCCAAAAGCCACTCACATTTTCATAAGATCAAATACAGGTGTATTAGCATCAGTAACAATAATAAATAATTTCAAATAAACTGACTTTCTTCATTACTTTGAGTAATTATTTGTATCGCCCAGAAGATATACAAAAATTAAATTAAAGGGTTTAGGGTAGAGTTGTTGACGTTGTATTTGGAATATTACATGAATCCTAAAATTAGGATTTAATGAGAATAGTGGGGCTGAGAGAGAGAGACAACAGGGGTTGTGGGGGGGGGGGGTGTGGGGGGCGTGCGCCGTGCGCCGTGCGCACACAGTTGACAGTGTTGACACACACAGTGATTTTGTGAAGCTGCTGGCGGCACAATGTCATCGATCGATTCCTAAAACAGTTGTCCATTATATCTCGCGTTACTCTTTTCCTCGCGCGCGTTTGTCGCCGATCACCGGCGACAGCATGGGTAACGACCCGAGCGCGCTCAGGGGCCTGGAGATCGGCAAGGCCGTGGAGATAACCGACTCTTGGTCGCTCCACAATGCCAGCGTTCAGGGCACTAACCCTCAAAACCTCTCTGTTTTCGTCAGCGAGCCATCCTTACACTCGGACCCCAGCTTCGGCAGGCCCACGCCCTTGGAGAAAAATGCCAAGGTGAAAGGATCCGCCAGTAGCTTATATTTTGTTCATCGACAGTCTATAATAGCTGATACTCCTTGGCTCGTTGTTGTTACTGACATTGTTACATTTTTGCAGAACTTGATGCTCCACCGTCACCCCTGCATACTCAAATTCGTGTCCTCGTGGTCTAAAGGCAGCAAGTTCTACCTGGCCACCGATGAGGTCAAGCCCCTGGAGCAGGTGATAAGGTCCCAGACCACTCTGCAGATCTGCATAGGCCTGCACAGCATACTGAAGGCCCTGCTCTTTCTGCACGAGAACGCCTCGGGCTCGCACAACAACGTCTGCAGCACGTCGATTTACGTGACCATCGAGGGTTCGTGGAAACTAGGGGGCCTGGAGTGCTTCTGCAGACACTCGGAGCTGAAGGAGGCGTACTTAAAGAAGATCAAGACGTACCGATACAAGAATGCCGTGTCTTCGCTGGAGGAGGCTCTCGTGCAGGATATTTCTGGGGATTATACTGTCATCGACAAGTACGCCTTTGCCGTGCTGGCTGATGAAGTTTTGGGGCTCAAAAATGACGGTGAATATTGATCATTCAATCTTCTATAGTTTTATTTTTCTTTTGTTTTGATCAACGAATAGTACTTGCAGATGATGTTCCTGGTATGGTGGATTTCAAAGATCTCTGCAAACAGAAATTCCAAGAAACCAGCCTCTCTGCTCTGGCCGATCATCCCTTCTTCCTGCACGATTTCATGAAAATTCATGCGTTCTTAACGGAACTGCCTCTCAAAAACGATAGTGAAAAGGAAGAGTTTTTCTTGTAAGTACTTGCTCGAGCTGTACGATGAATGATAATCACTGGCGCTGCTGACAAGTATGCTGAATATTTGATTGCTATTGCAGAAATTTAGTTCCACAACTGCAAAACTTTCCTGAAAAAATAGTAGCAGAGCAGCTCGGAAAACTCCTACTTTCTAGAATGGTTTTGCTAGACCAAACTGCCCAAACAAAACTTCTTCCCTTTATTTTGAAACCAAAAGGTATGAGAATGATAAGGTACAATTTTTTTTTTTCATTTTGGAATTCACCTCATTATAAGAGCTGCTTCATTTGCATTTGCAGATAAAGAAGAAGATCCCGAGTTGTTGACGTTGTCGACTTTTCAAGCCTGTCTTGTACCAAAACTCCTACAAATGTTTTGCGTTCGGGACATGCCTATCAGGTTACTGTTGCTATCGCACCTGAGCTCGTTCGTCAAGGCATTTCAAATCAAGGATCTCAAGTACCGCGTGCTGCCAGAACTTTTGGTCGGCATCAAGGACACAGACGATCACTTGGTCAGCATAACTTTGCGGGCACTGTCCGATCTGGTTCCGATTCTCGGTGCAGCCACAGTTATAGGCGGCAATCGGGGCAAACTCTTCACCGACGGTCGGCCGAACAAGTCTCGAAGAAGCAAAAAGAATCGCCACGTGACTTTCAACACCCCGACGAAGAGCCTGGAAGCGGCAGGTGACTTGACAATTGCGTCAGAGCTCTGTTTGCCGGAGAGACCGTCACCAGATGGAGGAGAGGACAAGGAAGAGGCTACCTTCACTTTTGCAGAGGAGGAAACTTGGTCCGACTGGGATGCTCACGATGCCGAGGCGAGCGTTACGGAAGATAGCGGGACAGAGAATATTGGTAATTTACACGAAACTATTGTTGTCGAGGTGGAGCAGCTAAAGATTCCTCCGCCATTGCCGATATCAAAGTCGAAAAACTACCCGCCCAAGAAGCCAATGATCTCAGACATTACAGAGCTGGATATCAAAGTTTCCCCACCAATGAAGAGTAGTGTCGAAGAGATTGACTTTTTCTCGGACATGGAACCTGTGATACAGAAAGCTCAAGTTCACCACGTTGACGAAGTAATGCTCGAGTCCAGCAGTAAATTTTACGCCGACCTGGCTCCAACGACTGTGGACGATGTGGAGGACGGCTGGGGTGATGGTGATCTCGACGGCTGGGACGTCGAGGACAATCGTTAATTTAGTGAACGCGATGATGTGTGAGTGGGAATTTTTATTGGTATGATGATAAGTGGAGGAAGAACGTTGAAGAAACATCGTTTCGAAAAATGTGAATGCGGGAACGTTTTTTCCTACGATGTTTCGTTGATAATTACTTCTTTTTTTATCGTACACAGAGCTGAATGGTTGTATATAAGTAAAAGTTGTTATACTTTGTTGATAATAGAAGGGTGGAGTCATTCTTCACGAGGATTTCTATATCCACTTTTCTAAATGATATACATAGTTGTTATAGTTGCCAGTCATATTTTTCTACGTGCAATCTTGGACCATTAATTAATATTAATCAGCGCCGACAAATTTATTAGATTATTTATTCTTAATATATTTTGTCGTTTCGAAATTATAATTTTTGTACTCCGAACTCGAGGTACGAGTGGCAAGTGATCAGTCGTGTTTTTGAGAAAATAAAAAAAAAATCGTTTATTTCGGGATTTTCCAAAGCAGCTGTCGAGAGTACAATTAAACAAGCGTCAGTGTCCCCCCTCCCATCCCCAAAAAAAGTGAAAAAAACTCGATTCCCAAACAAACACACAAGACTGACCGAGGCGGAATTTTCAGTAGCCGATCCGCTCGATGCTTTTATTGCTCTCGTAAATGCTTTGAACGAGTTCCGAAGTTTATTTACTCTTTCTCCTCCGCGCCCGTATGCGCCAAATGGCAAATCGGCCTTTGGGGAGAATATAGATCTATGGTGCTGCAGGGGGGCAAACGGCTTCGGTGCGCGCTGCATGTATTATTTTTAGACTTTAAGAATGAGAGTCGGCGAGTATAAGGTATATACTTACGAAACGATGTGCATGGTCGCGTGCGTGTGTACATTTTACGTTGAAAGGACGAAGTGTGATGGTTGATTTGTAATAGAATCATGTATTTACGAAATTGCCAAAAGTTTTTCACGTATACGAAAATCTTTAGAAAATTATTAGAAACTGACTACGTCCATCGTAACAATGTCACCGAAGTTGATTTATTTTATTTAATTGCTACGTCCATCAATAGCACTTGTGTATCATAATGATACGCACGTTTTTAAATAGTCCGTCAATTATTTATGTTCACTCAATGTATAGGATAAAAACTAATACGCAAGTAATCATAGAGGAAATCACAAATATAAAATACGAAAAATAATTTTTAACGAATTGTCGTGCGTTTCATTTTGTCGCCTTCTTCTACAGTTTATATCTAGGTATATTTTTCTTGTTTTACGAAACCAAAAAACCTCCTCTGCCATTTAATTAAGTACACCCAAAACATATCCACAGATCTATTTAATTAATGATCAGCGATGTTTCAAAATTTTTATTCAAAACAGTACAAAAATCAAAACCGATCTCACTTCGATAAACAACTCGCGGGCAAACGTAACAAAAAAAATCATAATTATAAATATACATTTCAGGCTCCAACAAAAAAAACAAACAAAAAAACTCAGGCTTGCGTCGTCAGCGTGTAATTGCACGAGAAATCGTCGGACGCGTTGGAGTCCAGCGACTTGTTTCTCCTGAGCACCGGCTTGACCGCCTTCGTCGTCGTTATGAACTTGGCCTCGGACGACAGTCGCTTCATAAACTCGACCTGCAAAACATTTCCATGATTTTCACTGTGTCATCGTCAAAATGTCATTGACCAAAGTGCCAAACAGCCAGAGCTCACGTTCTCCTTCCTCGACACCGTCTTTATGCCCTCGAAGAACTCGTAGACGGTCAGTACGAGCGAGAGACAGACCCCGACCCCGAGGACGAGAAAGACCCCTGCCAGCTGCTCCAGGTTCATCGGGTCCGGAGTGCTGGACGTCGAGTCGGAGCACACGCCCTTCTCCTTCCACCACTTGTTGTACAGATTCTTAATGACCAGCTTCTCCTGCAGCGAGGAGATGGCCATGCTGATCTGCTGGTGGTACTCGAAGTCTGCTCGCGGGAATGTA
>JAPYYV010002049.1:0-44554 GCA_030522625.1 Copidosoma aretas
TCCAAAGACATTCGATTTTGAACAAAACTTTTTCTATTTTCAAATGTCAGAGGTTATGCTGTATCATCCAAGAATATAATAAAGCATTATTCAAGTGTTCTTAGATGTTTAATGAATAACTTTTGTTACCAATATGTTCCAATAAAGAATGAACTTGAAACAACCGGTTTTATTGATTTGTCAAGTGAACGGAGGAACTAGTTTTTTTAAGTAAGTTTAGCATTTTATAATTTTAGCAATAGTTTTTCTGTATCCGCTATTAACGCACCTAAATATCAGAAAAATTATTATTAATTTTTTTTTTTTTTATTAAGAGATATTTGATTTTGAACAAAATTTCTAGGGTTTCCGAATACTTGAGGTTATGTTGGATCATTCTAGAAAATACTCAAGCATTACTCAAGTGTATTGAGATACTTAATCAATTACAAAATTTTTTTACAAACCTATTTAAACAAAGAATACATTTACACCATAGAAAATTACAGTGAACTATTACAACATCAGTTGAAGGTAAAAAAGCGACCTGCATTTAATACAGTATGTTCAATGTGAAAATAGCAGATGTACTGCTGAAAATAGAAACCGTACTATTTAAATAGTATTTCAATCGGTCGATGGAGTAAGCACTGAAAATTACCAACATGCTTGCAATTTTACAAAGACGGTAGCGAATTTACACCTTGAATAGTAAATATACGAGGTGTGTTCAAAAAGTACCCAGAATTTAAAAATTTCGCGGGTCTGGAGAGTTCGATTGTCAAATTTTTTTTTTTATTGCGTTGGTATACATGTCCCTAAAGTATGATAAAATTTTTAGCTATATTCACTGTTTACTTTGTCTGTGGCAGCCACTAAGGTTGGACGTGTGTTTCGAGCTCGGCGATTTTTGCTTCTTTAAACAATGGAAGAATTGAGGAGCACTACCAATTTTTTTGTTTCATCATTAGTTAGTAAATTTTGTACATAGTTAAATCTGCCTTATTATTTATCAACCCGCTGATCCCGTTCCTCGCACGAGACATTTTTAACCCAGCATCTCTTGGCGCAAACACATGCCCAATTATATAGATATTATTTTACCTACAGAAACTCGAACAAATGAAAACTCATGTAATTGTTTCATTTGTTTGAGTGGGCGATATAAAGGCCACCCAAAGATCGAAAAAGGAAAATGTCATAAAAGTGATTCAGTTCAAATTACTGCTGAAAATGGTCTTTATGGCAGTTTGAAAAATGTAAATCTTCCGACAAAAGTCGAAATCAAAGATACATTATGCTCACGTATTTCAATTTGCAGTTTGTGTTCTCAGGAATTTGGTAGAGGTAAATCTCATTCTTGTAATACTCTTACTCAATCTCTGGACAATATATTGAAATTTGTAGAAAAACTTCCCCAAAAACAGAAAGAGCAAATTGCTACTTCGATATTAAAAATAACAATTGATTTATCGAGCGACTTTAACAATAGTAGCACATCCAGTTATCAAGACAAGTCACTGAATTTGAGTACATAGGACTGTAAGTTAAGTGTCACTTTAAATCCAGTTGAAAATAAACCTGTTGTTTTCACTACTGAAGCTTTAGACAATTATCAATCTAACTCTGGCTCTTCGGCTAAAGAGATGAAAAGAATGACGAATTTTTTACGAAGCGTGGCAGGTAAAAAATCTGTTACATCGTATTATCTGAAACATGTATCTGAAAGAACAAAAACACTGGATAATATATACAAAAGCGATGTGTGCGAATTTGATGTTTCAAATTCAAAGACAAAACTTAAAAGACCTGAAGTATGGGCAGACGCAGAAGAGATTTTAGAACTCGTTTCAGAGAAAAGAGGTATAATAGGCAATGTACTCATAAAAATAATGATAGATGGAGGTCAAAATTTTTTGAAAACGAGCTTAATAACATTTATTAAACCTGCTTCGCCAGAAACAAACAACAGGAGTCTTTATTCTGAAGGTAATACTTGTGCAAAAAAAGCTAAGTTAACAAGTGTAAAAAGACTGATATTGTTAGCTGCTGTACCAGATGTGAAAGAATCTTATGAAAATTTACAATCCTTATTTAAACCAACCAACGTCAATAATATTCCTTTTAAGTTACTCAGCGATTTTAAACTTTTACTTGTCGTTAATGGTCAACAAACAGCCACTACAATGTACCCTTGTCCGTATAGCTTTATTTTAGTTAAACAACTAAAAGATAATGAAGAAGACGAGTGTGATAGTGATGAATATGACAGTGATTAAGATGATGAATCTAATGCTGGATCGACATGTTTAAAAGCAAGTAACGCTTGTTTACGTGTAAAAACTTATAGTGATTTAAAAAATGATCATGAGCAGTTTATGCTTGTAGGTGAAAAAAAGAAACTTGCAATGGAATATCATAACACTATTCATTTACCTCTCCTCGAATAAGATGACAATGCACTAGTTATTAAAAAATGCTCAATTCCAGAATTACATGTTTTGCAAGGATATGTTAACCATTTGTTCTGGGACGGATTAGTGCCGCTACTTAAAAAAGAAAAAGCGTTACTGTGGCCAAAGCAGTTGAATATCATTTCAAAAAATTATTATGGAGAGGTGTTTTAAGGGAATGCTTGTAGACAACTTCTAAAAGAGTCAGATGCACTTGATGATCCAGAAATTTATTCAGATGTAGGAAAATTTGCCGTCACACCTTTCATTTATGCTTTCAAAGCTATGAATAAAATTGTGGATTGTTGTTTTTCCAAATCGAAACCTGGCCAGGATTTAGATAAACTTATTGAAGAATTGAAAAAGGCTTATGCCAGTACCCAAGTTTCTGTGACATTGAAAATTCACGTCATTTTTGAACATCTTGAGCATTCTTTATATTTTTTGGATGGTGAAGGATTTGGATTGTGGTCAGAGCAGCCAAGCGAGTCAATTCACAGAGATTTTTGAAATTAAAAAATTAAAAAGTTCTTGGTTGTTTGTTAGAATCTTGATCGGTCTGAATGTAAACACTTTAGAATAAATCCTGAATTCTAATCTGAACCCTCATAGATAGAAGATTGCAAGTTCAGGGCCGTATGAAGGTATACGCCAAGTACGCACTGTCGTATAGGCGGCAAGTTGTAAGCGGGCGGCAGGGGTGGCAAAGGCGGAACAAGACATGTTTTGGTTTTGTGTATTTAATGAACGTATTTCAAAAAATGCGACATTAGAGTGTCGCGTGACACCAGTCAAGTTGTCATTAGGAACATACCTAATGAAAGGGTGTCGCTTGGCAGTCGATAAAGATGAGACCGTATAAGAGGGGTGACTCTCAGATGATAAATAGACACAATAACGAAATAGCCAAGTTTGATATGTGTCTATTTGTCTACTCAATGTTACCATAAAATATTACACGTAGATTAAATGACTGGAACGGTTGGAGCGCTCGGACTCCATTAGAGGATTCTCATTTGTGTCCATTCACTCAGACCGCTCCCGACTAGTATGTTGTAGGGGTAAGTGAGGATATTGTTGTGGTTGTACCAATTATTGAGGAACTCTCAAATAATATCTATATTTAAATTCAAGTAATTAGTTGTAATAAATTAATACTTGCAATCAATAAATAATATTATCAAGTATATAATTAATCAGTAATTTAATTTCAAAACAGCAATTAAATCTTTACTTTTGCATGAGAAAGTATCACTCGGCAATAACTGGTGCACACATATTCTATCTCACGATGTAAGTATTATTGTGGATTCCTATTTAATTGAGCATTGAAACAGCCCGCAATAATACCAGCACTATAGTACATACGCACCCGCAATAATACCAACATCCGAAATTCAACTTTCAAACCTGGTTTAAAATAAATATCCAGGAGTTGACACCTTCATAAAGATTAATTTAAGTAGTTTTTAGACCAGACTTTGATTTAAAAAAAAAATTACAGCGATGAGACAAACAGTTTTTCTACAATAGACCTTTAAAGCTGACCTTTAAAAAAATCCGCAATAATACCCACTTTTACCCACAGCTGTGTCTTTCGTTGAACCGGGTAGTATATGCCATGGTGAAAGTACAAGTATTAAATCTGAATAAACGCTTTTATTAGATTGTACTATGTTTATTGAAAAGTTGCGGAAAGAGAAGCTCGGAAAAAATTGTTATATGTACAAAAATTTGTTTATCATCAATTTATTTATAAGAGAAATATGACTTCTTAGCTATACACAGCACCTATAGTTCAAAAAAATTTATGTATAAAATTGAAATATTTTAAGCAAAATTTCATTTGTTGTTTAGTCCTAAGCAAAAAAAATAAATGCTTGTAATTAAGTAGGCTATAAAAGATTTTGAAATTTTACTAATACAAGGGGGGTGGCAGCCGAAAGTTGGTGTAGAGCGGCAAAATTCTTAATCCGGCCCTGATTGCAAGCAAACTACGAAAAACCTCGATATAGCCAATTTCAAGAGAATCGTATTGAAAATAGAAATTTGATGACGATTTTTATTTTGTTTTAGTAATTTATCCAGTATTTATACGATTGTAAGTCATTGACTATAGTTTTTCTGTATACCTAGTCCAATTATCTGTAAAAAAAAAAAATCATAGTGATATCTTTATCCTGTCTCGAAATTTACGATTTAATAAAAAAAAACAAAAATTCGCTCACTGTCGGGCGGGGGCGGTTAGCTGAAAGCTGTCGGCCACAGGATCCCAGCCGACTCCGAGTTTGCTGACAGGACCATCCGTGCTGAGATGCCGCCACGTGCGTCTGAGGAGCCAGTCGTCGGGTAGGTCGCTCAGAAGCTCTGGCGAATTGGGAACCCATTTCCACAGGTGTAATCCGCCGGTCTGTATGAGCCCGATGACTTCATCGCGGCGGGGTGCCGTGGAGTGCAGGACTCGTCGGGACTCTACACGAAGCGCTGAAGATCGACATCCCTCTTGTCGATCTAAATTTGTCAAAACATCATGCGAATGTCGGTAAAGAAGCCGAATCGGTGCATATGCCATATCAAAAGCTCGCTGGGAAGGGTGGCATGTAGCTTCAGGCCCGCATGGAGTACGTGGTTCAGGCTTTATTCGGATAAGGTGGGGTAAGAAGCAATAAAAACTACCCCGACCTTCTTCTGTTGATCGCCAGCCTGCCAGATGCCGTGAAACGCGTGTATTCGACGGCCATCTTGGGGTTGCGTTTTAAGCGCCGATGTAACTGCTGCAGCGAAGCCAATGCGCTTGGCAAACTGCTGCCTAGGAGCGCCAGCCAGTCTGGCCTGAGAGGGAGGTGGAGTACATACCGGCCATCGCCGCGGCGTTGGGCGAAGATCTTTTCGCACTCATCGTCTTCGGGGGATTGACGGGCAACGTAAAGCACTTCTTTAGGCTCCCAGAGCCGCTGAAGCAGTGAGATCAGTTGATGTTGCCAGAGTGGGGCCGGCTCCTCCTGAACCGCTTGGCAAACTACCGAAGATCGCGCGGGAGCGTTGGTCAAGGCTCGTCCGGTGAACATCCAGCCAAATCCGGTGAACTGGGCTGAGAGCTTTCTTAGCTGGACCAGTCCGAAGCGAAGCAGGAGTGGATGCATGTCGCGTCGGCACCGCTTAGGATGTTGACGGATCCTGGAGTGCCGAACGTCTTGTCGGCAACTGGTTTCAAGTCAAGGTACCTCTGGACAACAGACTTTGCGACAGTGGCGGAGGGTGTATACAGGCCGAGATGAGGTACACAGTGCACCGTCAGTTGCGTCGATAACGTCAGATTAGACGATGTGAGACGTAACATGGCCGTGGCTCGAGACCGAGCCGCACAGGATCCGCTGACTGCCGTGGTACTCAACGTGCTTGCAATGGTAGGCACGCGAAGTCTGCGCGTCAGTCGGGTAAAGGCAAGCGTGACCTTCGAGCAGGCGTCGATCAGGGCCCGGGCTGTGACCGACCATCCGTGAGGGCCCTCGAGACGCACCAGTGCGGTCTCCCCATGCATCCGTCTCAGCGGCAAACCCCATCGGCTGCGTGTGGACTGTCACAGGCGCTCGTTTCAAAACGATCACTAACTTCTTACTTAAAATGTCGAGCACATTGATTTTATACATCAAATAATTGCATCCAATCTTGAATTTAAAGTCAAAAACACAACACAGAGAGTTCCAAGTTATTCCAAAAATATTCTTTCATAGATGGGAAATCTTACTCTTGTATTTTAGTAACATAGTCAGAATTTTCATACATATGCAATCATGTGTTCAAATGATATACTTGCTCATTCAACTTAAGCGTTCTGTGTACTTGATCATTTGTACATGGTCATGCAGGTGTAACTTCTATCCATGTTACTTATTGGGTAATCCTTCAGCTTGCTTATCTCTGGAATGAAAAATAAAACAAATTATTTTTTAGATTTTTTTGAGTATAAAAAAGTGCATCACCCAGCAGCCACAAAGGCGGGTGCGCGCAGTGTGCGCTGTAGCGCGGGACCACGTGCCGCAGTCTTTAAATACTTACTATTCCTACAATTTTCTCTCTCCCACTCTGAAATTTTGAGAATATGTAGTTTGTAAGTTGCTTAGTCGAAAAAAAAAAAATTCATACTTTAGGAAATAGCGAGCTGAACTAAAAACTTTATTTTCACCGTAAAAAAATTTTTCCCAGCAGAACCAGATTTCACCATCAGAAAGAGCAGGTCCAAATCCATCGATACATGTCTTTATTTCTTTTTCTAGCTATTTTCCATCGTCTGTGAGCGAGTTAAATAGAGCATATTATACTTAAAAAACGCGCCGCGCGGACCGGGTGGCTGGTACTGCGTGGACGTGCTCATATATTCAGCTGCTGAAAAAGCGCTCTCAGGTTGAATAGAAGTTGGAGGGATCGTTACTAAATACGCATAAGCTCACTTAAGGTTATAGCTCCGTTTAGAATTTGAATACTTATATAGTTTCATTTTCATTTGATGCTTCAGAAGAAGTTATTTTTTTGCTGTTTTCTATTTCCAGCCGAAGCTTCATCTTGAGCATCAAATCAGTTTTTTCTGTATTTTAGGGGTCGTCTTGCATTCGTTTTTCTCATTCTCATCCATTTTTTCCGTCTAATCTCTTAATTAAAGAAACAATCTGGTTTTTTATCAGGACTTTCCTCAGACTTGAAAATATTTGCTCCATTTCATCGCTGTTAGCAAAATTATCACCATGAAGATTTTGTAGATAGCATAAAACGCCACTCTTCGGCGATATTTTATACACTTTTATAAATGCATCTCGAATTTTGAAGCCAAATCGGAGCTATTGTTATTCAGTGCTAAAAGAGAAATTTGAGGGCAGCATCAGCTGTACATAAATTTGTATCAGCACGACAGATTTCTTCTACAGTTAAGGTGATTTTTCACGATGATGCCGTATGAAAGCGGCGCGGGCTCCTGTGGTTTTCCAATTTTCGATCAGCGTATTATTTGCAACATAAAATGTTTCGGGCTGGCACTTGACTATAATATCATGATATTTATGTGCAAATCAACCTGCTTATAAAGTATGAGTTGAAAAAAATTATTTTTTTGAAGCAAAGTTCTGAAAATGGCATGCACGTCTCTACTCAAGCATACGTTGCTGATCGCTGCATGTACCTATATATATATACAATTGTCGAGCGTCGTCCGTCGCACAAACTTAACCTTTGTTTTTGTTATCATTCAGTGAAAGAGTTAAATAATGTCAATCATACATTTTAATCCCTCATGATATTATGCAGTAGACTTTCAACGAAAATGGAAGAGAAGGTTTGCATTTTCTGTTCACTGAAAATGTTGAAGGGAAACCGATAGTAACCAATAGTTCAATAGTTTTAGAAAAAGTTTACAATTTCTATGAAAATAAATAGTACCACTAATGTCCATGTTAACTATAAACTAAAACATTACTATGTTGCATAAGATTCCAATGATCCTAGTCATTGTACATTTTTATAAGTACTTATTTTTATTACTTATAAATTAATACGAGATTCAAGTTTAAATATTTATAAAATTCTTATTATCATTTGCTTATGCACGTTTTCAATACAGAATAAACGTATACACGTTCTTTAGGATGATAATTTTTTCGATGCTCTGGATAACCCTACTTTTGAATAATATTTAATGGCAAAACCATTCGTTACTTTCTAATCATCATTTTAAGCAAATATTAATCATGGAATGATTTTAATGATTAACGTATTACCATATCAGTGAGTGTATCATTTGAAATTGGCGCGTGCATGCCGAGCGTCTGCTTATTCACACAGCAGACATCTCTCTCGCTGAACGCCAAATGATCTTTTTTTACGGTTAAATATTATGTAATATTTTCTTGATAAGCCCCAATTTCCGTTATGTCGTTAGAAAGCTTAAGAGTTCTTCTTTCACTACGAACTTTTTCTATTCTGATTTTAAGTCTACTTCATCAGATATTACATAATATCGTAGAACGGAAAAATAACCTCCATAAGAGCCCATGTTAAAAATGCATTTTTTATCTGACTTTTTTTCGAAAAATTACCTGATGAAGAGATTTGATATTTTGAGAGGAGATTCCTTATGTTATTTATAACAATCTCTTCAAGTTTTACTGAAAGTTAAAGTAAACTGGTTACGTGAAGAACCACCTTAATTTGACTCGAGCCAAGACCATAATAATGTCATCGATAAGTTAAAAATTGAGCTCGTACAATCGCACTAGATTTCTTAAATCTATCATCACCTTTCTGACGCGAATTTAAAAAACGCAAAACGCCCAAGCATAGTATATTGGCTATTTTATCTGGTTTTGCATCCAAGCTGTACACTTAGCTCTTTGCCATGCTCTATCTTCACATATTTTTGAAGAATGGTATTATATTTCAAAGACGATCTTTTAAAAATAAGAACTGCTTTGAAAACTTCTATGATTACATCCTTGATGCTTTATTCATTTGTTGAATCCGGGAAATTTTCTCTTTCTGCAAGGACTGATTCTGATTCGATAGCTTCTTTATCATCATCTGAGTCTCCATTGTGAAGCTTAGTAGACTCATATAATGAAGCATTTGGTATAGTTTTTTTATCAAGTAAATCGCAAACGGCCAAGTATATACCATTGTCATTAGCATGACATTTGGACCGTCCGTGACGATTGCCACGATTTGACATTCCAGAGAAATTTCCAGTCAAACTTATACGCTCTTTTAAAATATCAACGCATATCTCCACCTTTAAAGATACATTTACACGTACAAGGCCTAAACTCCAAAACTTTTTTCCTAAATGAATATTTACGTTCATGTATTTTTTTATTAGAAGTCAAAGTCCATTCATCAAAGCTTTAACTAAAACGCTTGCCTTTACTAAAACAGACAACACGGATACAAACTGTTAAAGCAGCTTTTGGAATATCTGAATACTCTTTGTATAATAACAACGCTCTCAAATCTTTCGAAGTCACAAAGAATCTAAAAGGAAAACGATCAAAAGCTGTCATTCAGGGTAAAATGTCGTCTAAAGTATCAGTTCCAACAAAAAAGTTTTCAAGTGAGCAATTTCTTTGCTTCAGTGGCGGTAGTTTTTCGCCATCGCTACTCTGGCCAATTGATGAGGATGCAGAAATAACTTTCTTGCCATGTTCGGTTAGAGGATGAGTGTTCAGTCCTTTAGTTGACCCTCTTATGGTCTTTAATATAGCCGGGAAATATTTACATTACGCTGTTTTGCCATCTTTAGCAACCAAAAAATCACCCCACACCGACGTTGCATCTCCGTTTTTTCAATGATTTACGAATAAACTTTCTTTGAATAGAGTCCTGATAACTATAATCTGTCACAAATACCTTCAAACAGAAAAAAATACAATTAATTAAATAATATCGTAACTTATCATAACTAAAGGAATCATATTCAAGTACCTTCTCATTAGAAATGAGCCAAAAGACAATAAATGATGCTCTTCGCGCAATTCAAAGCGCAGTATTCCACAGATAACCTATCAGTCTGCTGGTGCTAACGCTACTAAAATCAACAAGGAAAAACAAAGATGGCTGACTCATTCACCATAAGCTCGCGCGAAAATTCAAAAATAAAGTATATTAAATATTCAGTATAGAAGTATACGTACCCAAACATAATTAATCCAGTGAGCCTGCTTACATAAAAATAACAGACTAGCAAGCTCATTGAGATACTTGGTTATGTTTGCTTGACATAAGAACTTTTAGTGCTGAAGTTTAAATGGTTGGTAAGCAATTCTACATATTAGGAATACTAGCACTTAGCTTTTACGTTTATGATGTCTGTTTTGCATTTTTTTTAAATAATGTCAATCCCAAAAATACTAGGATCAGATAAACTTGATCCCGGAATTTTCGGTACAGAATTACGGTCGAGATTCTCTTGCCGTCATGAATCTGTAGATTATTTGTTCGTAAAAAACGAATGTTTATAGGAAACGACAATTACGCGCATATTTGATCTTGCTATCACATTGTGCAATATTTGTATGTTCAAAGTTAAACACTTTTCGAACCATTCGTCGGTTTTCATCAAGTAATGCCATTAGCAAAAGAAGTCAAGCATGCATGTGACTCTTTAATTATTAATTTTATTCATTCATGATTTATTGACCATAAAGCTCCAATTTTCGCTTTAATATACATTTAATTATACCGTTGCGTGGAAATTTTCAGAATTATTCTTATTTGCATTAGCTAAGAGCAGCATAATATTGATATCAATTCATTTTCTATTATTAATATTATCATTTATAAGAAAATTTAACCAACCTAAATTTACATGCAAAAATATATTCAACGCTAAAATTAAAAAAAAAAAAATAAAAATTTGAACTGAGAACCGATTGCGTGGGGAAAATGTAAAGCGAGTGGCTCTAACCACTTGACTATCGTTGCATCAGACAGTTGGTTGTATGTTTGCAGTAGATGTAGTGGAATAATTTATCGACATTATCGGTTCAGGCGGTGATCACCCACCTGACACATGACCTGTGAGTATCATCAATATTTATCATAATATTTTTCTATTTTCTCATCTTTTTCGTAATTTTGTATCATCAATAATGTTTAATTAATTATTTCATACTATAATATATAATGCGAAATATCATATAATGTATTTTAAATGATTTTTCGGTATCAATATTATGGATCGCCTAATTTACTCAATATTCGAATCCATAAATGAGGCGGTAGATAAAAATATAGGTATACTTAGGCTACGTTTACATCGAGTCTTAAAAATTTCAGATTCACGTCTTCTGTATGTCTTAAAACTTTCAGACAGCCCGCATTTTTCGAAACCACTTTTATAAGAGAGACGAAAGTTAGCTACAACCACACAAACAAGATACTGCTGTGCCGTGCAAAGCAAATGATAGATTGTTTGGATAACCATAGTTCTCATAAGTAGGAAGTTTGATTACTTGTTAACATATTCAAAGCATTACAAAAAAACTGAAAAAACTGCCCTCTCATCCATAACCTTGTGATTGTTTTTTTTTTTTTAATGTCGATGTCAATTATTTTTTAAGGATTTGTCTTTAAAAATATTAATGATAGTTGTTTGAAATAAACTTTCAATGCTGTCTCCCGATGAAATAAAAAAAAAATTATTTTTTGTCTTCTATAAAATAAAAAGCAAGTAACATGTTGGCAAAAATTGAATATTATAAATGCTATATAAATGATTAATTATTAAAAACATAAAATAAAATATGCCAAGCAGAACAAGTGCAACAAAAGTGGATTTCTACAATATTCTAATCAAATCAAAGACTACTTCAAGGTGCCACAGACAATTTAATACATACCATGAGAATTTCTGATAAAAATGCTTTTTATAATTTTTTAA
Source organism: Copidosoma aretas (assembly GCA_030522625.1). Taxonomy (NCBI): domain Eukaryota; kingdom Metazoa; phylum Arthropoda; class Insecta; order Hymenoptera; family Encyrtidae; genus Copidosoma; species Copidosoma aretas. The sequence goes on from JAPYYV010002049.1 coordinate 11,854, forward strand.
GGCTTTCACCCACAACATTCGACAAACTATTGGGTTTAATTAGTCCTGCAATCACAAAATAATATACTGTCAAAGCACCGATTGAAGCAGAAACCAGATTAATTATCACTCTTTGATTTTTATCAACAGGAAATTCCTTCTACTCTCTAGCATATTTATTTAAAGTTTAATCCCAGTGCTATTCATCAAATAGTATATGAACATTGTAAAGCTATGGGACTGTTTAAAGACAGTATTCCCCACTCTTACTCAAGAAAAATGTAATGAAATTTCGCAAGTATTCTTGAGTAAATGGAATTTTCCACATTGCTGAGAATCCGCTGACGGCAAATTAATCAGAATAAAGTTCAATATAAAATAGAAAAAAAAAATTGTATTTTTTTAAGTAATGCTTTGTTTTTTATTTGCAGGCAGCTCCTAAAGGCAGATCATCTTTTTATGATTATCTATTATTGTTTACACTATTTCAGTATTATGTATGAGCGAAAGAGGAAAGGTCCTCTAATGAATGCAAATAATATCTTTTATTATATGCCATATTCCCATTGCGTAATGATCATATGATGAAAGCAATAGCGATTCGAGAAGCATTTGCCAATTATTTATGAATGAGGGTGCAGTTCATTGGCAGTAGCAAAAAGCTATGAATAATTATTTTTAAGATTATATTTTAAGTATTAAAAGAAATAAAACGGTTTTGGTCTATAAATTGGCTATTTATATAATACTTTGGAATCATCAGATAATCTTTGACAATCTTATGATTGTTTTAATAGTTACACCAAGACTTTATCTTGTTTTTTAAATCTTACTTTTTAACATGCTTTATACAACTTTTTATTAGTACACTGTTATATTTTAACGATCACGGCACAATTTTTACTCATAACATGTTTTTTGAATATAATTTGTTTGTCTACGGAATCACATATTGGCACACTGCATTATTAGTAGGCACAGTAATTGTCTCAAATTTTTTCTTTAGTTAACTCTTTGTTACGAGTTAAAATAACTCATTTTTTATTTTAGAGTTAATATAAGATAATATTTTAATGGTTAAAGGTAATACATCTTGTTCTGAGTACCTTTTGGTCAAAATCATCTGACCGTGATCCTGTTTTATGACAAAAATGATCAGTAAATAATTTGGTATTCATGTATTTTTAAACGATTTTTTACTCTTTCTATGAGAAAATCTGTTATGAAATTCTTGAGTAGACTTGTCAAAAAAGTGGTTATGATTTAACGATGATGTTATTCTGAAATCACAAGAGAAATAATGGTTTACTTTAAAAAAACGCATGAACAAAAAAAATTGTACTCACGGCACTGGATCTCAAGAATCTTTCAAAAAGTTCATTGATTTATAGAATCGGAAGTTTTCGTTTGCTGATTTGACAGTTGCTTGTGACTTCGCTGCAGAGCCACTGGCCTATATGCATCTGCTGAATGACACTTTTTCATAAATCTGTTCCTCAAATAATCTCAGCGTTTTTTTATCACTTCGATATCAATTCCAATTTTTTCAGATATCTATAGCCATAAGATATTTGTTTCTGCTGTGTTCTAACTAGAAGAAGTATTTAGATAGTCGTATTAGAAATAATTTTTCTAAACTTTAGCGATTATCAACTCATCAAGTGTATCTCGAATAAAGTACTAGCTTGCTTATTACAGTTTTCATCAATATCTGACATATGAGATGACTATCTACCTAGAAATCATTATTACAAAGTTTTTATCAACACATAGCTCTATTTTCATGGTCAGCAAAAATAACATGGTTTTAAGGATATGACTCCTGGAAATATTCATGTTGCATAATATTATTTGGATCTAGATAATAACTACACTCATTTCACGTAAATGTATTCAAAAAATTGGAATCAACTAATTAAATTCCATCATTTTAGTATTATGGTAACGTCTATTTGCATATATTTTTTTTAGGTTGTAAATGCTTTCCAACTCGTTTGCACAACTTGCCATTGATTAGATGATTTGTCACTGATCTCGATAACATTAATCAAATACGCATGTTATACTCTATAATTGTAATTTATAATTTTACATAACTTTTATATTCTATCTATAAGTCATACAATAACCAAAAACGCTCCTTCCATTGAAAATCTTGGGCTGTCCAAAAGTTTTAAGACGCTGTGTCTGACAAACATAAGATGCGAATTTGAAAGTTTTAAGACTCCATGTAAACGTACCCTTACTTAGAAAGCTTCAGCTACAATCCCGGTAGAAACTGTTTTTAAGCTGGCTGTAACACTCCCACTTGACCTATTTATGACCTTTTTATGACAATTTTTAGTTTTTCAACCATCAATTAGATCCTATATTATATAGATTGGATAGCGTCCAATGCGCATATAATTATTTCTTATACTAAAAATTTTTTATTTCAAAAATCATCACGTACCTACATTAACCATACAGACAAATAAAAAACTATAAAAAAATAATAGTATATCTGCTATAACAACGTATTACATTCAAGCAGCACGTAGATTAAGGTCACCTACCCAAAGTGAACAGATTGTTTCTTTTGCAGGAAAATCATACCAATCGTTATTATCAGAATTGTTTATTTTCCTTAAAATTATAATTATTGGATTGAAATTACAGAAACAAAAGTTGTAAAATCGATAACATAACTAGTAAGTGTTTTTCATTTTCCAAACATGCATCAAGTTACAAAATTGCTACATCACATTTATCTCTAACAAGTATGAATCGTTTATTGAAAAAAATAAGGACTTTTTGTTAATTCAGATATGTCACTATAATACAATGACCAAAGTTACATCAGCTGAATCCCCTTAAAAAATAATAACATGTATTCTTTTTGGGCCCGTCGATATTCGTTATGAAGATCAACTGTTACCTATATATTATTTTGAATATACTGTCAATATGTAGACAGTCGGGCTGGCGTATTAGAAATACATTATGTGGACTATAGTTAACTTATTTTCCTAATTTTGTCATTACAAATACGTATTTTTAGCAATATCGATTAGTAAAAAAATTGTAGTTAGCAGATATTTTACTTAAACAGCTTAAAGTAATGTTTGAGTATATTTGATGATTGACTAAAAAATTAATGTTCTAATTAATGTGTCCTTTTTGTACAGCAACCTTGTAAGGTTACTTTGCAGCAATACAGATGTTATGTACTTAAATTATGTAACTCACATTTAACCTACATTTACGAAAGCATTAAGTTATGAGTAGATTCTGATATGTTTTCGTTAGTGGACAAAATTTTTACTTTTCCAACTTATGCATATGTAAATTCACTATCAGTGCAGTGGGTGTATCAACTCACCATGTTTCCAACGTCAGCGGATTCAAAAAGTGTGCACGATAACCAAAATCAGAAAATTAAACATCAATTTACGGACGAAAATTTGAGAATACCCTCATAGTAACAGTTGTATTTAAAAACAAAAGGGAATAAACGCAGAAAAATAGTTAAATGTAACAGATACTACTTTAACATAATGTCTTAGATACAAAAATAAGGATGTTGAAGTAGAACAATAAGCCTAATAGTAATAACAAGAAACAAAAATATCGATTTCCCGATTTTTGTAGATAGATATTATCAACATCAAAGTGTATGTCAAAGGTGAGAGGGGAGAATCAGACAAAAGCAAAAATACACACAGCTTCATGATATAAAATGAACTTGATAACGAATATTACCAGCCATACAAAAGACTACAATATTTCAATCAGAGATCAAATAATATGTATAAAGGGCAGTTGTACTTCGACGAGAATATTACAACAGACTCAATTACATAAAATGAATTTTTTTTTGCAATGTATATCATTATTTTTCTTTATGTTATTTAGAACAAATATTTATCAGTGGAAATATGTCATATTGAAGAATTGAAACTTCATGATGATTTGAACATACTGTAGAGCTCTAATTGAAGCTTAGACTGTGCATCAATGATTTACAGTTATATTTAGGGACTGACAGAAATTAAGCAGTATCAGAATGCTACTGTCAGACAAATAATATGTGATAATCCAAGAGTCAAAATTTTTTAATAATTTGCACTTATTATTCAATTATGATACAATAAAAAATCCAAAATCATGAATGGTTCAATCGTATCAGCGTAGAGCTGACGCTTGTACCGTGCAGTTTGGCAACTGCTCGTACACGTAAAGACTTTTCCAGCGCTACCAACGCCGCGGCATGGATCTGGAATTTGGCACATACATTCACGTTCGTTTCTGCGCAGTCACGCCACTTTCGTTTATTGTTAATCTAAGTAAGATTGAACTAGCAATCCCAAAATACCTGAGTGTGAACGAGGCAGATATAATTAATTATTGAAATATTTCTTGATTTAATTAAATATTAGGTAATTACTTCTTTTAAATATCACTATATTTTTTTATTCCGATCGCGTGTTACTTTAAAAAAATTACTTTAATTATTATCCGACTGTATGATAGTGTAAAATTTTGTTGAAAGGTGATTATTATTGGTTAGATAAAGTAAAATATTACACACAAAAGGTCTTCTTATTTGATTAATTAATAGATATCTCAAATATTTTTATCACAATTAACATAATGATGGCAAGAAAAACTTGTTATACAATATTCTGAGAATGATTATCGAATGTGTTTTAAATTAAATTACCATTCATGTATTCTGGCATCGAAAAAAAAATCACGCAAAAAAAAAACTTGATGTAGGTGCATGGGTCACGAAAGGTACGCCATCTATTAAAACTGATTATTTGAAAAAAAATTGAATTGTCAGCAATGCAATTGATTAAACGAAGTTGGTTACACTGTTGTACACAGACACGCATAAGTATTAAATCTTTGATATTTAATTTATTTTTTTAATTTCCACTATTGCTATGCATTTTGATTAAAAAAAATATATAAATAAATATAATCTTTTTATTTAAGATTGATTAGTTAAGTTTTTCTATTTCCTTTATAACTTCTCGACTTTATTTGAATTCGCGCGCTTTTTACTGCCAACTGTCTCTGTGTACAACGAAAATTACTGATTTATTTCATGATTTTATTTTCAACTTGAACGTTAATATTTTAACAACTAAACACGCGGTCGTTTCTAAATTAGAGTGTACTATTCTTGGAATATTAACCAATAACACATTAGTTTTTGAAAGAAACTCTGAATTTTCTTCAGCGAAAAGACCACAACAGCGAGGAAAATGACGTTCCTTCCCATAAACGCCATGTATAAAAAAAGTACAGACTTTGGATTACAATATCTCTGATATGAGACACAGGAATTAGCTTTTTTTGCCAAAAGATGTATTGTTACTTAAATTATAACATACTACATTTTTACAAAGATCTGTAAAGATTTTTTCGTAACCCGTCTACCTTAATGGGGTGGGATAACAGTATAAGATTTTTCAAAAATAATAATTTAAAAGTATGTACTATGAAGCCTATAGCATTTGTAGATTCTATAAAATAAATGATTGTAAAATAGAAAACTTACTTTGGTAAGAGTTTTTTAATTATGACTAATAGAAGAATAAAATAACCGATTTCACTTTATATAAGCTATTTTCATTGAAAATAATTATGTTGCTTATTTATCAATGAAGAGTATTTAGAAACCATAAAAGTATTAAAAACAAATATTCTTATCATACGATAAACAAATGTACAGTTTTTCTTAATTTTTACAATTAGTTTTACGTGCACTTAAACATACTTACATTTTTTAATTTAGATGCACAGATAGAGGATTTCTGTCTTCTCATATTACGTACAGAATACGTCGAGGACGACAGTTTAAATTTTTTATCTTTTAATTAATGTATTTTTTTTTCTTGTTAAATCATATTATTTTATTATCAACGTATGCTCCAATTATATTTTTGATAAACTTAGCTATAATTTGATAAGATTCATTAACTTTGACGTAGAAATACCTCAAAGGTATATGTGGAGGAAAGTAAAAGAAATTTAATTTAAAATAAATCAATGATAATACTTTTCCATTTTGTAAAAGTTGTAAATAAGCTTTAGCTTTTAAGTATTTATCTTTTGTTAACAAAACCATCATCCCACTGAATTATTTATTGTAACTACAACTGAAGAAGATAGTTGTAAGTTAAGCATTATTATTCAGAATGATTTCATTTTTAATGTTAAAATATATGTACCCTAGATCGACATGCATATCGAAATTTATGTTGCTTTGGTCGTTCTCGAAAATATTCGGATATGTGGGAGGGCTGTGGTGTTGACGTTGGGCTTAGCCTACTTACAGAAAAATTCATTATTTTATGGAATAATTTGGATACGTGACGGGTAGTACAGGGGGAGCGGGATGATAAGGGGTCGTGGGAGGGACGGCTCCTTATAAAATATGGGAAAAATTAAAAAAAATTTACATTTTTTTGGAGGGGAGAAAGATGGATGAGGGGCTCAAAAAATTGTGTTGGAGGGGGGTACGACAGGGCTTAAAGAATGGCGGTAGTTAAGCCAACAATCCTTTGCGTTAAAATTACAGGGAAGGAAATTTTTTTTTCTTTATTAGTAAAGTGGGCTAGTAGAGGCGATAGGGGAAAGGGAAATGTGTGGACATTACCACCAAAATAGTTCGTGTAGGGCGACAGTAATAGACCCCTTGAACTTTCTCTCCTTACCCCCCGCCCACACATCATTTTTAACATCAGTGGAAATTTGTCAAAAAAACAGTGTACAAATAGCATAATTTAGACCCTTTTCATTTTTTAGTGAATCAACGACACTGCCTCACCCCCAAACTTTTTATATTGGCACCCCTGCAACCCCCCACGGCCCCTCTCACCCTCCTACAAAATAAGCGAAAATTTTTTTTTTCATGTTTAATAGTATATTACTCACCTAGGGAGGAAAAGCGAAGAATGTCTCAGAACACAGGCATTTGACGCCCGAGGTGAAGCCGAGGGTGATAAATATGTGTTTTAAGGCTTTCTTTATTCCCTCCCGTGGGTTGTATACGATTTTTCTACCAATCCTGCGCCGGGAGGAGGAATTTTTTTCCCGCGAGTTAGGAGGAAAGTTCCTGCTTTCGGCTCAATATCGTAGAAGAGTAGTTACTCCCTTTACAGCCCCTGATAATTTTCGTATTATTCCCCCATATCCCTCCCCCCCCCCCTGTCCCCCACAGCCTCTTCTCCTTTCTGAATCCATCCGATCACAGCCGAGTTTTTTAAAGTCCAACCTAAGCCCGTCCTTTAAGACACCTGACAACACCTGCACTAACACTATGCAGTGTGTTCTTACTGTACTATGTGTTTTGATACGGTATTTTCCCCTATTGATTGGTCTTAAATATTAAAAAATCTTAAGTGTAATTATTAACATAAACAATTTAAAAAGTTTTTAAAAAACCATAGTGTTATTGCGGAAAGTAAAATAGAAATGAAACCTTTTTAGATGAATAAAACTTGTTTAGTTGAAAAGTATTTAAAACTAAAACCTAAAGATTACTTACAACTTTTACAAAATAAAAAAGTATGATTATTTAATTTTTTTAATTTGGATTTCTGGTACTTCCTTGTACATGTATGTAACGCCTAGATAATTTGCATTGTAGTTTTGAGGTATTGCTACGGCTTGCTAAAATTTTTTTCTTTTAATATACATAAATTTATCAAAGATTTGATTAAAAAGGATAATTTAATCATAAAATTAAATTATCTTACAAGAAAAACTAATTTATAAATTCCAATATGAAATGATCAAACTGTTGTCCTCGTAGTATGCTCTATATGATACAAGAATACAGAAATTTTCTGTCTATGCATCTTAAATAAGAAATATCTTTTCGTTTTAGTGTACGTAAAAATAATTGTACAAAGTAAAAAAAAATTACGAAAATATTTTCATCGTGTGATAAAGAAAAAAAATATTTTTTACAATTCTAAGATTTTTTTTGTGATTACAGAAAAGTCAGTTGGTCATAAGAGAACAATGATTAGTATGTTAATGAAATATTTCGGTGAATACTTTGACGTTAATTTTTTCATATGCAATCAAGAACTCTAGAAGTATAGACAATTAATTTTCGCACAGAAAATATAGTGTTAATAAAATAAGTTTTTAATTTTTGTTTAGTTACAGCTTCCGATCAAATGTTATACTTCAGCTATTTAAAATTTCTTATTTATTGAATGCAATAGGTTAAATTTGTAACACATTTGAGTAGGATCGGATATTTTTCGGGTATAATTAAATTTAATTATTACAAAATGATAAATTAATCATAATAGATTGATGAAAAAAGACTGCCAGGTGAAATAATTCAGAGGTGTAAGACTCTATGATGATGTACAATATAAATGTATTTGTAACAACTACAAAACTTTTCTAATAATGAAGTTCGAATACATGACCGTTTATCATTTTTATAACTTATAAGTGGATTAAGGCAGAATAAAACTATAGTTCCATTTTTTATACGGGCTCATTTCTGTTTCTGATACAAAGAAATGTTAAATTCATAATTTTAAATAATTTTCAAGACATTTTAGAAGTAATATTGTGTTAAGAATGAGAGAAAGCATGTATGACTTCCATTATACGATAAAATATTTCAGATTTCAAATTTTGCTAGAGAATAAATAATGCAATAATTTATTCAAATGATAAAATTACATAAAACATTAAATGATTCAAAAATATACACTATTAATATTTTTTTTAGTACGCATGTAATAATTTCAGTAAACTTAAAAGCTTAGTATTTCAACTTATAGTATTTTAATATATTATGGATCTGTTTTCATATGTATACGAGTATATGCAAGTAAGCTCCTACTATGCGCAAGACATTAAATTTAATACATTTTAATGGATCTATTGCGATGCATTTTGAGTATATGTTTCTGATTTGATAAATTTATTCTGTTATTTACCATTTGCGATTTTGCATACCCTAAAAATCAGTTATTTGCAAAGGTTTATTTAAGGAACTCATTCTTGTACAAACCAGTGCACCTAACTTATAACACGTTCAATATTTTCGTTTATTTTCTTCGCTGACTCCATTTGTTACTATTAAAGGAGTAAAAAAAACCGTTGAAAATTAAAAATAAAACATAAAGCCAGGGAGATTCCTGTTTTTAAAAAGTTTTCATATATTTCAGAATATGCACACATTTAATGGTGCAAAATATTACACAATAATTTGTTTTTAACTCAAAAAGTACCCATATTTACTTTAATATCTTATCAATCTGGCATGTCAGAAGCGGACTTGACTGGACCCTTGACTTGGAGAGCCCCTTAAAAATTGTGTTTTATTAGGCTGAGCACTTGCATTATCTCTCACCAATCTATACTTTATTTATTTATCTTTAAAGACTTTCGGATTACAGTGTTTTATTGATTAAATCTTTCATGGATCAAGATTAAAACATATGATTGTTGGAAAACTTTTCTCAAAAATGTAGTACTCTACTGAAAGTCATTATCAGGGCATCAGAGTTGACGCGTAAAGCGTGCTCCGCTAGTATATATATCTTCCTATATTATATAGTAAATAGTATGGGTCGTAAGTAATAGCCCCTTCACGCCCCACGCGACCCTTCACACGTTTTTTCCTGTACTCAAAAAAAAGGTAAAAATGAGTTAAAAATATGCTAATTTTTAATGATTTACTAGAGTAAATTTGACCCACCACACCCCCTACCCTTTTTAAGTTTCCCCCCACGGTCCCTCCACAGCCCCCCCTCATTAGAAGTAAAAATAAGTTGTTGTTTCCGTTAAATCGTATTGTTTTGCCCCTTCACTGCCCCCCTTCATTTTTACTATAGCTTGTCCACGTCCACCCATGCTGCCCATTTTCGTTAGGTTATCTCTTATTTTCATGGATCCCCGGAGATGGCCGAAATTACCCGAAAGACACTCTCTCGCCGAATTCTACCGAATTCCGCCGCACCACTCAATTAAAATAGTACATTACGCCACTAGGGCAGAAAGTAAAAAATTGAGCGCCCGAAGGGCGCGCTTGTTTTACTTTTGTGCCCGAGTCTCGTATATTATGCGCCCTAGGGCAGAAAAAATTTTGGGCCCGGCGGGCCGAAAAAATTTTTCTGCCCGTGGGCGCAAAGTGGTTTCAAGGGCCCAAAGTGTGGCCTGAAGGCGAAAAGGCTCTGTTGCACATTGGGCCCATGGTAAGAAAAATAGATAGACGCACATATAATCATTAGGTTAATGTTAATGTATCCAAATAAAAACGTTGCGTCTTTTGAATGATAATTGATAAAGTAATTAAACTTTTTTGTTCCCTCAATATAAAAAGGAGGTAGACATACTATGCATTCCATGTGTACGAGTTTTTATGTTCGTTTGTGCATGTTTACTGTTAAAGAATTTAAAAAGTAAGAATCATGCAGTATTAAATAAGTATTATTGTTTTAAACACATTACAGTATGATATTTCATTCAAATCCATCAAAAACTTCACTTTGAACAATATTGCTTATTTCGTTAGAATTTTCTAATTCGTTTTGTATGTAAATATCCTCAGGATTCTTACATCTAGATAATGCAACATACAATTGACCATGACAAAACAATGGCTTCTTTAAGAACGAACCTAATTTATCAAAACTTTGACCTTGAGACTTATTCATAGTCATAGAAAAATCTCACTGCAAGGAAATTTGTTTTCTGTATAAAATAAAAGGTAATAAATTGATAGAACGCGGCTTCTATACTTGATTTTTCGAACATAATTATTTTTAAGCTTGTGTATGTGCAATTACATTGCACCCACACATGCATACGCATTGACTTTATACCAAGCAAGTTCAAGCCTCTGTTGAAATTCATACTTGGTGCCTCCGTTAATAACGCTAGCTGGGACTCGTCAGTGTAGCGTGCTAGCGATCTAGCTACATACGTACACGTCTAACACTTGCACTGATACGCGTATTAGCGTGAGGGCGAGATTGATATAGCGTGTAACAATTGGCTTTTTATTTTAATCGTATGCCAGAATTCGTTCATATTTAATTAAACTCCCGTACTACAACTTGTTCGATTATTCAGTAGTTAATAGATAGAACGCGGCTTCTATACTCGATTTTTCGAACAGAATTATTTTTAAGCGCGTGTGTGTGCAATTACAATCACTTCGCGCTCTTTATTAACGGAGGCACCAATTATGAATTTCAACAGAGGCTTGATCTTGCTTGATATGAAGTCAATGCGTATGCGTGTGCGGGTGCAATGTAATTGCACACACACACATACGCTTAAAAATAATTCTGTTCGAAAAATCGAGTATAGAAGCCGCGTTTTATCTATTAACTATTGAATAATCGAACAAGTTGTAGTACGGGAGTTTAATTAAAATTGAATGAATTCTGGCATACGATTGAAATAAAAAGCCAATTGTCACACGCTATATCAATCTCGCCCTTACGGTTATATACGCGTATCAATGTAAGTGTTAGACGTGTTCGTATGTAGCTAGATCGCTAGCGCGCTACACTGACGAGTCCCAGCTAGCGATCGAGGACGAAACGAATCCAATCCTTTTTCTCCTATCTTCTAAATTTTTCCTTTCCTACACTTCGCGCTTTTTATTAACGGAGGCACCAAGTATGAATGTCAACAGACGCTTGAACTTGCTTGGTATAAACTTGCTTGGTATGAAATAAAAAATACAAAAATTTATTTTTTAATACACATATGCGTACTAACATAGATAACCGAAGCAATGTCATACAAATTCACTACAAATTCGAACAAATATGGTCAATACATTGAATGATTTCACTGATTTAGCAAATAATTGTTACTAATTGAAACCTGCTAACGGCTTTTATTGTCATTTTAGGTTGATATTGATACATATGTATATGTACATAATATTTACGCAATCATTATTATTACATAAACTGTTATGATCTTTTTTTTTGGTTATTTTTGAATATTCTGGAATCAATTATGGATATAAGTTTATATAATATAACATTTTATATTCCTTTCTTAATATTTTTAAATGTAAATTTTGTATTGAAATTTTTTTGCATTCCCTATGTAGATTGTGATACACTTCTACATTTTCTTTTCATGTTTTATAACTATTAAAAATTTCTATCCCTTTGAATCATTACTAAGTTTATTTTCAATAGAGTATAATTCGTAATTGATTTAACATACTAGAAAATTTTAGATTTCCTTTTGACATGGACATAGTATTATAATTTATAACGCATAACATATCATAAAACTTTTAATCTTAATCCTGCCGTGCCTTATTTACCTACACAAATATCGTACACATCCACATAAATCATCTTCCTCCTGCACATCTTTTCACTATCTTCTAATCCTATACTTCTGAATGATATTATCTTTTTTTTCTTTGTATATAGCAATATGTGCTTTATATTTTTTCTTCCATTCATTGCAGAGCCTACAGCCTATCACATACAAACTTTTAAACTCACTTATATATTTTTTCTTTTACTTTATTTTTCTCTCTTTGTTTTTGTTTTTTTCTTACATTTTATGGAAGATAGACTTGTTAATTACCATATGGTTTTTCTGTATTTTATGATTGACGAAAGTCTTCCTTTTATTTGCAAAGTTATCTTTGACTTTCTCAATTTTATTTTCCTTTGCTACTCTTTTTATGACTCCTACATTTTTCCATCCCTTACTTGTTTATATAAAACTTAAACTTCTTAGTCTATTTTGTGTAATTTTTATTTAGTCCGTTAATTCTTTGATTTGGCATAAATAAGGCTAACTCTTGTTCATTTTTGTTATGTGCAAAAAGTAGATTTTTCTTTATGCCTATTTCTCGGCTAACTATTTCTTCCTCTATTTTTCGTATATATTCTGGTGTGTTCGCATTTATACTAAACATGATATTTGTAAATCTGAATCTATTTTGTCTTCCTTTTCTTTCTTTTTCATTCCCAAATCCGTGACTACCCTTCCTGCCTCTAGTTTCCATATATATCCTTGTGTCTTTGCATTTAAACTCAACTACATATTTTGCATGCGCCTTCTATTTTTTCTGTTCTATAGGCAAGTCTTCGCTACGTATGTGCAATATAATTTAATAATTTAGTCCATGAAAATAATATTCTATTTTAACTTTCTACATTAGCTCTTTAGCTTAAGCCAATAACTGCTTTGACAGCCCGTTGCACCTATTCTGTTGTTTTTTCTATGTGCTACAAAAATTTTCTTTGAAGAAGCATGTTAATAGGTCCATGTCTTCTTTTAAAACTTCCAATCTTCCAATTTAAATTAAAACAGATCTGTCTTAAAAATTAAGATTTTTCGTACAAATATAGTCAATACATTAAATAATTTCACTCATTTATCAAATAATGGTTACTAACTGTAAACTATTAAGGACTCGTTTCGTTATTTGAGGTAAATATTGATACATTTTTAAATGTGTATTGATGTTGTCCTTAAATGGGGGTTTTTCACATTTTATTTCATGGTAGTCTTTAATCGTTTCAAAATAAAAAATAAAATATCCTGCCTAATTTCAGCACTTAATATCGATATTATCCCGTTCCCCATGACGGCAAAAGTTTTAAATGAAAAATAACATGCGGAAAGTTCTTTTGTTTCTTTAGAATTTGTTGAATCCTTGGCAAATTAATGAAATATAACAACACATAGATATTCTTGTAGAAAATTCGATGATCTTCAAAAAAGGTCTCTTTTGATTTTTCTCCAAGTCCACTCGGTTTATGGTTATTAGAGGTCATAGTTCAACCTTAAGCGTTATATGGTGACATTTACGATTTTTTTACAATTTTTTCCGTAATTTTTTTTTTTTTTTTAATTCCATTTTCTTTAAATACTCACAGAAAAAATATAAAAACTATAACGAACATGATAATACTAATAAAACAACTATAAAAGCTATAAGAAACATGCTAAAAATGATCGGATTTTTAAATAAATTTCATTACATCTATATTACGTCAATACAAAATTATCTATATACACATATCAGTACAATGATTCCGTCGATTTGATGCATCTATTATCATTACATTTCTTTCGCACTATTTACACATTTTATACAATTGTTACCATTCTATTTAAAAAGCTTTTATAATTTCTAGTGATTTTATGATATTTTTTTCAGCCGATGAGACTTCCTACTGTTTAGAATATTTTGACTGGATTAATTCTAATTTTTTGTTAATATGAACAAAATTTTTCAGCTCGATGTAGTGTAAGAATTTGTAAATGAAATTCGAAAAATTTATTACAGATTTAATATTTGTTATAATAAAGTACTTTATTTTTTTTTACAGGTATACTTTTTTAATCGTTTTTAATAGCTATAGTTAATGTAGTTTTAATTTATAAAATCATGCAATAAAGACATAAACAGTATAACATTAAACATCAAACAAATCTCATTTTTTAAAAAGGTATTAGTATTAAGACACCAATTTTTTTCAAATAACTAAGAAATTTAAATAAAAATTTTAATAGCATGATTTGTATTTGTCCAAAAACAAAGTTTTTTTTTATCATCATTAAAAATGTTCATACAAACATTATGAATAAAATGCATCACAAGCCCTTTTTGATCTTTCTACTGGAAGTAAATACCTCTATTTACCCATGACTTATAGCAGCGTTTATGCTGTGCTGAAAACAAATACACGTAATTAGTTAAGACTTTGTACATCATGTTTTCTTTTGAGAAATCATTTTACAGCTCATTTAACAACCTTCGATTATGATTAATATCTTTTTAATATAAAGGTTAAACAAACATTTTTTCACATATTCATCGCTTTTTGTGCATATCCCCTCATAGTATACTGTGTCCTACTCTAATATTACGCATGATTTTTATTCTGTTAGTAAAGATCATGGATAAACCAGATTATTTTGAAACTAACTACTTATCGATCAATCAGCAACAGCATGTGCTGAGTCACATCACTCATTACAACTAAGAACTTCGTACGACTAAGAACATACACGGAGAGAAAAAACAGCTAATAATTACTGGACAGATTTCCCCTAGAAATTACGTGTGCCGTTGTACAAGTGTAAGTCTGCATGCCTCACAGGATTTGTTTGTCGCTGTACAGAGAGAGTCAGTGACGCAGAGCAATACGTCTGTGCTACTACTAGAATAATTGCAATAGTGACTCCAACTTATTCAGTGCAACGGTACAAGTATATTTCTTGGACGAGTTGTCATGTAAAAATCGGTAGAATTTTCTCTCCGTGTAGTTACTTATATTCTTCTGATCAGCTGTCTATACTTATTGTCATGGCTTATATATGATTATATACAAAACAAGATGTGCTATTATATGGACATCAAACAATCATCAGCTTGCCCTGCTTTTTTCCATATTAAATATTTAAAAAATCCATAAGGCATTTCATTAATATTACAAACAGGAATATTAAATAATCCACACGTAACAATTGATCAAATACTGCGAAAAACGTGACAGGCCTGTCATTGGCTCTTACTTATGTAATAGCTGCTTCGAAAGACACCTTATATTTTTTACATCATGTGATATACCATGTACAATTTTGACTCAACCAGCAATATCGGAATGTTTTTTGAGCTGCATTAATTTCTTTTAATAGCGTTTGGAAGATTTCTCGGTCAGTGTGAATTTCACTTATAATTATAATCATAAAACATATAGAATTCTATATGAAATTAAATTATAAAATCCTATCGATGAACTTATAATTAAGTTAAGTGAGTAAGAGGTAATGAGGAGGTGAAGGGGAGCTTGGTTCGAGCTAAGGGGGAGGTGGAGGGGGAGCTATCGGGAGCCGAGCGGGAGCTAAAAGGGATCGGGGAGGGGGGGGGGGAGCTAACCCAAAAAATAGGGTTAAAAATCACGTAAAAATGAACAAATAACTACGTGATTTGACAGGGTAGCAGGGGGAGCTGAGGAAGAGCGGGTGGGAGCCACGGAGAGCAGGGGGGAGGGGCTGGGACTAACTTTTGTTCATAAAACTATATAATATAGGAAGATATACATATATTTCTATATTATACAGTTACTTTGTGTGGGGCATAAGTAATAGTCCCCAATACCCCCTAACTGAAACTTTTTTGGGATAAAATTTCGTGTAAAAATAAATTGAAAACACGTCATACAATTTTTTTTTATCTGATTGCAGTTTAAAAATAACAGTTTCTACTATACTTAGATCTAAAGATAATTAATAAGTCTTATGGCTCGTCATACTTTAGAATGTAAAATAGAAGTTATACGCCTGTTCATGTCATTGACAAATTATTTTTACCAATGGATAAGAAATCATAAATTAACGTCTTGTGCAATAATGTTTTCTCTCCGAGTAGTAACTTTATATAATATGAACTTTGATTGTTAAATAAATAATTATTATGTATAGATAATTCCCAGTAACCCAACACGCTGTAGTGCGTCCAGTTTTGATTGTTGAACTAATCATCTGTATCTGGAGCGACTTATCCCGAGTAACACAATACGTTCGAGCATCTAAACATTTAACTGTTTATTGAATTGTTACTATGTAAATTACATAACTAGCAGTAACCCAATACGCTCTGGTGTCTGCAGTTTTAATTGTTGAATAAATAAGTAATGAGTGAAATAAAAAATACCTAGTGACCCAATACGCTCGAGTGTCTGCACTATTTATTAAACTGAAGTGCTGATATTTAAAAGTATTAAGTTACAGTTTAACTCTTGATAATAATACATGTTTTACAACCTGAATTTTTTTTTTAAAAGAGTTGTTACACAAAAAAGATCTTAAAAATTCATAAATCATTTAGCAAGATTTTTTAAATTTGTCTTCAATTCTCAATTGAAGGTTAACAAATAATGAAGTATTGTACAAATTATCAAGGTTCTGGCCAACAGGAACAGCAGAACAGTTTATGCCGGAGCCCCACAAATTGGATCTTGAGCAGAAATAGAATACAGCATAAAGGTCTTTTTTCATACGTTTTCAGCGTCTAGCATTGTGACGTGGTAACATCTTTACGACGCCGCCCGCGCCGCTGGCACTGCTTGACCATACTGGAATATAATGTATTGTATGTACAACCGTAGGTAACGACCAGCAATAACGAGAACCACAGCGACGGCCCAGCATCAAGAACGAAGAAGACAGCCGCGACCGCAGAGTATTGTACGAGAGGCAGTGGCCCTCGGTAGACGTTGGTGTACAAGACGGCAAGCGTGTGTGAGTGAAGGAAAGAGGAGAGATGCCGAGGTATGGGTGGGGTGAGAGCGCGTGCAGCATTTCGTTGAGGGAAGTCAGAGTGTACGGATCGCGACGTGTGGGAGATTGAGTGAGAGGGAGGATAGTAGAGTGGTATTGTAAGGAGGAGAGGTTGGTAGCTAGTGAGAGTTTGTTCGAGAAGTGTAAAGCGTAAGGAAGAGTGGACAAAAAGAGCTTCGAGACGCCGAGGAGACGTGGACAAAGTCTATCCAACGGTGTCAAAAAGAGAAGGAACAGGAGGGTAAGGCTCGTGGCAGGACATCTCCTAGTGCAGCAGCGAGGGTCAGTGTTGAGACGAGGCCGATCCATGGAGCATGAGGCCGATCATTCGACGCCGCCATTCTTGGGCTGACGATAAGAGCTGTCGATAGGATGAGGACGAGTTCTGGTTACATCAGTCTAAGGTAGAGTGGCTTTGTATTCTGAGTGGGATTTGTGGTAGACGACGATGAATCTCGCGGGTGACAGGTCGAGTGAAAGTGAGATAGAGATAACGTACCGGAAGTGCCGATCATACTCGCGCGTCAGTGGGGGGGGGGGGGGGGATAAGAGAGAGAGAGAGCCGTTGTATGGGTAAGGCCTCGATTGTGACCCTTAATATAACTCGGAAGATAGCGGGTACGAGGATGGAAACACCGGTTGAGCGCGTCGTCGACATTGTCGAGGTGGCGACTGCAGCCCCGGCTAGCGTTGTGGCCGGTGAGGCCGTGGGCCGATGTCAAATTCGGGCTCGTCAAATGATGAATATAAAATTAGTGTCGAATTGGGGCTAAGCGATAAGCCCCGATTTCTAATGAGTGTCGAATCCGGGCTACGCCATTAGCGCGGTATTTAAATTAGTATCGAATTTGGGCTCTACAGAAAATTGCTTTTTTCTCTCACACTTTACCCAGGCTTCGGACTGGCAGTCTTGTAAAAAAGACTGGCATGTTTGAAGAAATTGTATTTCTTATACAAAATAAATATAAGTGTCAAAATTATACATGCTTATATGAACCCTCACACTGCATACATACATTAGTATACTGGTAAAAATTTTTTGGAAACAATTTTAATAAACTCTAATCGAGCAGTCTTTTCTTGTTGATAATTTATCATCTCAATTCTCAAGAAAATCTCTTTATCTTGCGTCAACTTAGATTATGTACCAGTACTTCTCATCTTAATATACACTTCTGCTTGTAGACCTGTAAGAACAGTTGCAAATGTAAATAAATTTTTGTACGGTTAATTAGGTTCACTGTTAATGTGTGAATCATGGGGGGGGGGGGGGGGGGGGGGGGGTGGGGGGGGAACCTTTGGGGGAAGGGGGGGGGGGTGGGGGGGGGGGGGGGGGGGGGGGGGGGGGCATGAGAGTTGTCGCGGAACCTTTTGGAGAATGAGGGACGGATAGAGTACGCGGAGAGTAGATGTATAATTGTTATCAAGTTCTAATCCGGTAAATATAACATTACAAATTGGCATCCCTTGTGAGGATTGATCACGTGGTATTCTAAGTGAGGGCTCAGCCCAGATATGCTCGAACACTCAGCAAAAGAAGGCCACACTACAATATACGTGTAGTGTAGCGTAGTGTAGTCTTTGGCCAAAGTACACCTGCAAACATGCCATGTATCGCAAGTGCTGAGCCTTGTTGCTACATTTTAGCTGTTGTTGATCTTAATAATCAAATATTATGTAATTAAAAGAAAACTTTATTGTTTTACATAGTCGCAAATCGGTATCAAGTCCAAAATTAAGTTTTTCAAAATCATAAAGAGTCCTTGTTTATAATTTTTTCTTTTTGTCGCATTGTGTAATTTATTTAAGTTTTTAGTGCCTCGTTACTATTATTTCGCCCACGAATCATCAATTTTTCCATAAAACAAACAGCAAATATTGGTCTTATCATAATTGCTGACAAAACGCTTTTCAATGTAAGAAATACTTATTAAATATATTGCATATTGGAGTATGTGTATGTTGACGATTACTAATCAGAAGCTTTACTCAAAATTGCTGATGAGTAGTGTGTATCTTTCGCACACAGCTCATAAGGGCTGCAGTTTATACAGTTTTGTCACTCAATGTGTAATGTCGTCAGGAAGGTTAGGCATGAATGAACTCCCTTTAGGACTGTAAAGCGGGTAGAAAATGATTCTGAAAGAATTACCTTACATCGTGAAAAAGAGAAAATGATTATATTTCTGAGAATAAATAAAAAAACTTACAAACGAAAAGTTGTGTAGGTAGGCCTAAGGAAGTATTTTTTTTAGATTTAAATTGTCTAATTACTTGATTTGCAGAGTACCAGTGTTTGTTGCTCTACACTAAAAGAACTAAGGCCCATGCAATTCTCATCCAGTACCTTAAGGAAGTATAAAGTACACATATTTTTACTATATTTTTACATATTGGGAATTGTAGGGCCCAACCGAACTGCGTAGTTGGGTGCATTCTGTCAAACACAACAGCTTTTGTTAACAGGTACTTTTTTTTCTTCAAATTTTATGGTCTACTTATTAACTATTTACATAAGAACTGTGATAAATGTACGATTTTAAAACTAACATTGCATCTGAATTCCGTCGTCAACCAACAATTTTTTTAATGCCATCTTAAAGATGAGCATTTATAAAATATTATTCTAAAATTTCAGCTTATTTAGTATATTTACAATTCTTTGCATGTAAGCTTCTTAAGCCACCATAAATCGGGTTCTAGCTCTGCCAGCCAAGCAGCGTTCGCTTTGCTCTCAGAACTTCCAGTCTTACACGGCATAAGTCGCGTTGCTGCGCAGGCTTATCGCCATATCTTACTAATAAAGACGAAAAAATATGCCATGCCATTCAGGGCAAGTGCAGAAAAATAATTACTTGCACCAAAGTGTACAGGCAATATTCAAGAAGATGCAGAAAATTTGTATAAAATGACATAAAATTTTTATTAACAACATCAAGAAAACTTTTTTGATACTTATCAAATACCGGGGGGTTGGCGCGTGGAGCGCGCAGGGGGCGAAACCCCACTTATATATATATATATGTATTCCTGCTTGCTCCGCACACCGACCCTTCACGATCAGATATTAATTTTTAATAATTTAATTATGATACAATTTTGTAACTTTATTGAGGATACTATTTTTTTTGCACTTGAGATTGGGAACGTGCTGCAAAATTTTGATTATATATAGTATTCGTATTTTAAAGTTTATTTGTTAATAGTTTTCACAATGATAAACGTATACATATTTGTTTTGTTAAGATGATTAAACATAAAGTATGAATAATTTGATATTTTCGTTACATTTTGTAATGTCATACTGATAAATTTTCGATAGCTGATAATTGTCTTTTTGAAATATAATTTTAAGAAGGAATTCCCATCGTATATCAAGCAATATTTTTACTGAATTAGAATATTATCTGAACAAATAATAACATCCACGAAAAAGATTAATTAAGAAAAGTGCTTTTATTATTATAATAGTTACTGTAACAATCTACCTCGAAATAGGGACTAGAAATCCAAAAAACATATACATCCGAAGAATAGATAAGAAACAGAGTCTTTAAAAATCACAATAATAATCTTATACATACGCATGTTATAATAATTATGATGATTTATAATATGAATTTTATATTAATATTCGTAATTTTTTAAGTTGGCTACCGATAAGTTCTGTTTCTTTGTTGTTGAATGGGGTGGCTGGCAGACTACAACAGTTTTCATCTCGTTATAACGATGTAAAGTCTTAATAAATACATGATATTATGTAATGCCATACAAATACATGTATTAACTAGTGCAACTCACGTTCTTACATTATATAATAATAATAAAGTCCATCAATTTTTTTCCCAGGCAGGTGGAAGAATTGATAAAACATAATTAAATATCTGTTGGACACTAGAAAGAAAACCGGCTATCAATTCATTGGCATAAAGTTTACCTTTATTTTATATTATATTTCTTATTTTATAATTGCTACATTGATTCAAATTATACTGAAATAACATTTAAGGCCGTCTAGTCTATTGTCTTGCTTCCTTACGAAAAAAACTTTTCCGTAAACGAAAAATCACATATCCGGATAACATGCTACAAATATGGCTCCCGAACCCCGAACTGAAGTAGATGTTTCTGGAAAAAATTTCCGTCTGTGTATGTGTGTTTGTGTATACGTGTGTGTATGTGTTCGTATGTAATAAGTTATCTCAGGATTTTCACGACTCATCTCGATCTATCTTGGCTTATTTCTTTGGATTTAAGATTTTTTTCAAGGCTGCAAATAAATTTTTTAGACTTAAGGAAAAAATCCGGACCATCGATAACTATATTCATAATTTATTAACATGTTAAAACTTTCTTGTACTGGTTAGATAATGTGGTGCATGGAATTTAGTTATCTTATCTTGTACAACGGGAAAAATATAACTTAATAATAGATTAGATACTATTTGCCAATCGAAGTCAAAAATTTTAGACGTTGATACACAGAAGTAAAATGAAATAAAGGAAATAGCCATACCAAAACGAAAAGGATGTCCCATTAAATTGGTCGATGGAATCCTGAAATTTGACTCATTATGCACATATCACATACACTTACAAACTTTTCTTTTAAATCCAAATCCCTGCTGAGTAGTACATTTTATGACTGTTAAAATATTTTAACAAAGCGAATTATAAATAACAATATAAAGCTATATATTAACTTTTTGCAGAAAATTGATGATAGCGAAATCAAAAACAGCAAATCAATGAACCTAAAGCTTCAAATTCAGTTGTAACAAAACTGTGTTTTTCATGGTCGTTAATCTCATTATTTTAAATGTATGTAAAAACCTAAACAATGTTTCCTCTTATAGTCAAAATAAATTTATTATATTTGTCTTGAAATCGTGCGTGATATTTCATGCCACTAAATTTATTGCTTTTATTTGTATTTTATTTTCGCTGTGGTCTGACAACATATTTATCATGAAATTGTCGTTATTTATTTTCATCTCTGTACCATTCTGAATTTTTGTTTGAATTACGAGCGGTAGATAAAATTTGATTTACTCAAACTGGCTTTTTGAACTATGGTGCTAGTCTTCAAAAATGGAAAAGGATCTATTACATCATCATACACCACGATTTTATCATAATAAATGTGATAACGTAGCTTGTTATTCGTTACGAAAATTTCGATTCAGTAATCCACTATCCTTTAGGGTATATATGCCAAATACTAGTTTTTCCTTGTATAGTGTTACACCCTTTCCTTAGTTACGACTAATCTCAAGTGGAATGTTATTTTCTTATGTACGTACAACATACATAGATAATTACATGTATACCTGTATACATATATTATACATCGACCCAAGCATTCATAGATGCGTACATACCCATGCTGAAACAGAAATTCATATATACATACTTACACTGAAAAAATATCCGGTATGCACAGATTGTAATAGCTGGTAATGCAGGAACTTTAAATGTGTTTACCATCAGGCATGCTCTATTTTACAGCGTCACAGCGCAAGTTTTGTTAACTGAGGCACCGAAAAGTATTTAATGCTGTTATCGCAAGCCTTAAGGGATTACATCTTAATACTGGCAGTTGAAGACTAGAAAAACAATGAACTATAGTTATTTTACTGTGTATTGCTGCAAAAAAAAATAGATTAAGAAGGTTTTATTGGTATTTCCGAGACAATTAAGAGCAAGGCTATGGAAAAAAACGCAAGTAATTGATTGAAATATTACCTTAAAATAGGAATTTTTAATTTGGCTTGATGGTGACGATAACAAACATAACATTTCGTTTGTGGATTTGATTAAATGCAACAAATAAAGTTCTTCTAACTTCTTGTATAGAACGTAGTCTGATGTATGCAGAAAGCAATAGTGATCATAATATAACCTTTAATCTTAGCAAAACATGACATGTAAGCAAAGATTTTCCTCCGTAACTGCGGACCCGTAAAACATTTCCGACTAAACCAGGGCATAGCATAAAAATGTTTCAACGTACCCCAGCTTACTTTCTGAACAAATACTGTAACAAAATTCGGAAATGATCTTAAATTTAAAGAGTGCAACGATCCGATTTTAGCGCTGCTGTGTTCTCATTGCTTTACTTTTTCCAAAAGTGATATTATTGGGTGACCCGCGGGAAATTTTTTAATTTAGGGTACCCCGTAGAAATAAAAGAACAAGTCCTGTTAAAACACATTTTATTGCTCCTAGACGGTGTGATCCATGAAATCATCTTTTCAAATTTTGATATTAAAAGTGGTATTATTTTTTAACATTTCGACACGTGTTTTTATTCTGTTGTCTTACGAATACAAGTAAATACACATGAAAGGTATTATTTGAAAGAAATATAATTGTCATAGATCCATCATCACATAGTTTGATAATACTTTTCTCATTTGTTTTACTTGCAGCGCTTGTAATTTATTAACGATGAACGATTTGTGATACATGCCCTGAATAACAAGTATTTGACAAATATTTACTTTCCAAGCCCATTAACGTACCAACGATTACTCAATAATTATCAACAGGCGAATATTTTTGAAAATTTTTTTTAAGTGACTATATGTAAATTATTCAAGGAGAAAAACAAGCAAAAATAATTGAACAGAAGGTAATTATATGCCCGTGATTAACAGTTATTTTTTAAGAAAGAATATGCACTCATACAATGTTGTAAAATTTAAAAAAAAAATGTGTATCTAACTCTAACAAATACACCTTTAGTGTCTTTCAATATTTTATTATTGTAGCATATTAAAAGGAATTTACCTATATTACAAATTTAGTACAGTGGGTGAGAGATATGAAAAAATCCTGTTTTGTTCAGCACATATATGGCAGGTTTCCTTAACATTTTATATTTGATAAATTTGTTTCTTAAGATTTTGAAATTATAAAGTGATAATTATTTAATTCTTATGAATTCAGATTGAAAATAGATATTTTTTTAAGAACTTTTATACAAAATGTAGAGCTTCACTAAAATTTGTTATCGAGGCAGGGGGAAGATGGGTGTCGGCGCATGGAGCGCGCATGTGGGAGAAGGCCCTCTAGTATATACATATATTAATATACACACGAATATGAATAATAACATAAACAACAAATCTTTTTTAAACATCTGTTATAGCAAGGCAGCATTACGTTAAAATTTGTATCGTAATTAAATAAGATATAATGGGAATAAATATGTGAAATACTTTCATGTTTGAACCATTAGTGTCTTCTTCTCAATAAAACAAGCTTTAGGCTGGAAGTCGATTAAAAACCGATAGTATATAATATTCAAGGGATGAATAATTTAAGTACATTATAATTATTAACACGTCACGTTCTTGTAAAGTTACTGCATATACTTTCTTGATTTTCAGTCAATTACCAGTTGTCAAAAGTTGATGAAATCTTGTGGTTTATTAGAAATTCTTTGTAATATCCTTATGATCAGTGGAGTACCAGCAGAAATTTTATCTGAAATAATAAACAGTGTTGCTGAAATCATTCGTGGTGACGAAAATAATCAAAATTATCTAGCAAATTTGATGGCTCCCAGTACTCCACCACGGTAATTGTATATATCATTATGTACCTTTGAAGAATTCAAACTAATAAGCTACAGCAATATTTTAATTTGATGTAGCTCAGTGACTGTTGTCTTACTGATGTCAATGGTTAACGAAAAACAACCTTTCTTTTTGAGATGTGCCGTATTATACTGTTTTCAATGTTTTTTGTACAAAAATACAAACTTACAAATAGGATTTTTAAAGACCTTGTTCCCACAAAATAGTGAGAGTTCTACTGTATCAACAGGTATGGTTAAGCATTATTTATTAACTAATATATTAATTTGTAACGAAAAATATATACATGTCTACTTTTATAAATAGTATAATTTATACAGAAAATCGGAACATAGTATGTAGAAAGAAAAAAAATTCATGGTCGTAAGAGACAAAATTGTTTTTCGAAAGAAAGTAGAGTATGAAAGTGAAGAATCCAAGAATTCGATTAATAGACATTTATTTACCACAGAAATTCACTACCTTTAAAATGAAAAATCCAAGGGATCGATATTTTTAATATCTGTAAATCAATATGTTCATAACTAATTAAAGGTCGTTCATAAACTACTTGGGCTGTTCGGGGGAAGAAAGGTTCGGCAAAATACTATGCAGTGTTACGTAGTCATGAATCCTATTTTGAAGTTACGTAGATTTTATTTGCAGCAAAATGATTCAAAAATAATAAAATTTATGGCCATTATTTGTATGATAATGTAGAAATTTTGGAAATTGTGAAAATAAAGTTTAATTTTGAGAATCAATACTAGTTAGTATTATCTTTTATGCATAGATTACAAAAAGTGATTAAATGAATGACGCTGTATATTTAAAAGTTTTGGCAATAGTCTAATTGTTAATTAAATAGGTATTGTTTTTAAATTCAATTCTTTTTTCTGAATGACGCCCTAAAAAAATTATATCGAGCTCATATAATTATCTCGAGTTATATTTGAAATTTCTCGTTAACGATGAATTGATTTTTGCACTTAAAGGACCAAAAAATGTGCAGGAAAAAAAAGCTAAAATGAAAAGTGAATAGTATCGGCAGTTTAGGTGATAGTGATTTAAAACCTTTTTCATCGCAAAGTTAAATTTTTTCTTTAAGTTTGTGAAAAAATTGCTCTAAAAACCTACGAGGCCACGAAGTTTTAATTTTTAATTTTAATGACATTGACTTTATTTATAAATTCTTAGTCAGAGTTTAGACATATTAGTGATGAACACTTATGTTTTGAGAATAGAAGTATCTTTATATTTTTATCTACTAAAAAACGCCAACATAAAGATTGTGTGGATATCGAAGTGACGGAGAAGTAAAGGGCTCTATGGATTTTTAGCTGCTCCCGTGAGCGATTAAAAATGTTTTCTAGAGCTAAACTCTATCAGTCACATGTCACATTTTTTGACATGATTGTTAGGAATTTGACTTTTATATTTTGTTTTAATTGTCAAATCTATTCTGAAAATTGACGAACAGTCCCTTGAAAAAAAATATTTTAGCAACTGATAATCGTTTCTGAATGGTAGAAATAAATATAGAATACTTTATTTTTATATAAATCGTTCCATAGTAATGCCAAGGTGCCTCAATGATCTACTGAAGCAAGCTCCTAACTTTTTATCAAGCAGCATCAAAACATTCTTAAACCTTTTTGTCTTTTGAAATTTAAAATTACTTGTCAGGGATTATTATCTCAAGTCAGTCAAAAAATATCCGCTATTTTTACAGGATTGACATGACATAACAGCTATCTTAAGACGGACTTGGGACTCCCGTTCTCGTGCGACTGCAATGAAATTAGGATCTATACGTTCAAAATTTCACGCCGTCAAATAATCTTTGATATCTTAGCTTGTACTAGTCTTGAAACAAGATTTTTATATTTGAACAGAATAGCTTACAAATTATAACAATCTACGTTGTTATTATTATAATACCATGAAATTGTTGGCTTTAAAAAGCAATTTAAGTTTATTTTCAGAAAATTTTTGCAGAAGAAATGTATTCTATTCATTGTTATTAATTTGTTTTCTTCTATTGTTCATATTTTCTTTGTTTCGACTCTAATATTCTCTTTTACCGTAAATATAATGTTTTAATGTTGCACATGTACGATTTAACAAAGTAATTGCCGATGTCCGACGCTTGAGCCGAACAGCTTACAGTAATAGGTTGTGGTCCTCTCGATGTGCATACTGTTATAAAAGTATCAAGTGCATTTTGGTAAAAATTCTTTGGATTAGTATTTATGCAATATTTTCTCGTAGTTTGTCAAGCAGATTGTAACGCATCATTATATTTTAAGCCCTAATAATATGGAAATTCGAATAACTTCAAGTACAAATTATTTTGCTCATGGGTTAGTGTCGGAATTATTTTTAAACGTTTCTTATTAGATAAAATGTGTTTTTTATTACTATCAAAGTCATTGTTGATTTTAGCCCGGAACAAAAATTGGTTCTCTAAATGTTTTAGGAACTTTTTCGTAATGTTGAATAAGAACTTTCTAAAAACAAAAATTTGTTATCACTGGTCTTTGAAACTTATACTGCTATGTGCCATAACTAGTTAAAAGAAAAAAGATATGGAAACTTACTGTCATACTTCTTAAAGCCATCAACTAACAAGCGATGCTTATGCTGTGTCATGAAATTTAGAATTCAGAATGTACGTTATTCCGATGTACTTTATGACGTTCTAGCTGAAGCTAACCAGTCATTGCATATCTTCATATTGTATATGTTTTATCAGCGACCATCAAAAGAAAAAAAAATTTATAATAAAGTGTATACGTATATTTTCTATCACACAAAACAACTTGTGATATTGATGCCACTGACAAGTCCGAGAAGAGGTGAGAGAATATTGTGTTACGGCAGCAACAGTCTACAGCGAGCAGAGGCAAGAACTGCATGCCTGGATGTATAAATATACGTGTGCGTAAAAGAGAGGGATAGTAAGCTGCCTGCGAGTAATTGCAACAGCGGACGAGACTATTAGTACGTAAATCAAAGCTCGTATAGGCTGCAGTCTTAAATAGATAGATAAGCAGTGGAACACGTTCGTTCTAGGATAGAAACATAGCAACACTGATGTATGCGCACATGTTACTGTCGTTCGTGAAGAAACGAGTAGAGAGCAGAGAGTGGAGATTATGACAAATTGAGTCATAGTATGAAGAGCGAGTCATTCTAGACTTTTGCTTCAGGCTTGCGGAGTTAAATTTTGGGTTGTGTATGGTACTCGAGGTTGACTAGAAGCGGGTCTGACGCCAGAGACAGACGCGGGTGAAGATGGGCTCAAGAAAGAGCCAAGAACTAGGCCGCTAATTCAACGTTCCACGCTGAGCTAAGCAGTCAAGACTATCCAAGTTGAACGCTGAGACAGCGTGGAGCCTAAAAGATACAAAGACGAGTGTACGAGCCAAGACAGAGCCGCGGACGAGGTCAGCGTAGTGTTGTAAACTATTTTATAAGTTAACATTATAAAGGTAGGAGAATAAAGATGTATGTCGGGTAAATAAATAATGTCGAGACAAGTCATGTGTGCAAGTCAATAAGCACAAGGACAAGTAGGTATGTGTGTGTATATGTGGGTGCGTATGCGCGCGTGTGTGTGTGTGTGTGTGAGTGTGTGTTTGTGATGCACAACAGCCATCCTGTTTGTACGTGAGTTTGTATAAAGAGGCTGAAAAAGAAGCTACAATGCAGTCCGTGCATATAGAGGGAAAAAGCAGTACACGTTAGCGGCCATTTTTTTTATGTTCGTGTATACACGCTGCCATATGAAATAAGGCTGGCTACGTGAATCGTAGTAATTTTTTAGTAGTTCGGAAATACTATAGCGATCACAATTATTTTCAGAGATACATAAAAATAAGAGGGGGTAGTGTATCTCTGAATTTTTTGTGAGTCATAAGTATAGTAACAGCTGCTTTGCAGTCCACGTACCTATCAGCAAGGAGCTAAGAAGCCACAAAGCCGAGCGAGAGAAAAATAAATGGAGATGGATGTAAATGCATTTATGGAGCTAAAGTGTAAATGTTTGTATCGTAAGGAGAGAAATTGGGAGTGTGTAATTTAGCCAAATAAATGGCACAATGCACTGCAAAACTTAATTGATAGCGTTAATGACTTTTAAAATGGTAGTGTTACAGTATTATACCCCCCTCCTTTATCTAATTTTATATTTTAAAAAATCTAGTATTAAAAGTACGTATTGTTGAGATGATCCATTTGGTAGAATGAAATCGTATATAAGTCAATATTTCCCCCCTTTAATACGAGTATATGTATATTTTGAAATATAATTTGTATGGTTACATACATTTTTAAAGTTTTCCACCTGTGCTTTAAGTTCAGTAATTGGCAGACTTAACAATGTTTGTCCGTCAAGTAAGAATCGTAAGAAAGTTATAGAAACCATTAAGATCTCTTTAATAAGCTGTCTGAAACGTTGTTCTAAATTTTAAGATTAATCCACAGTATTTAAGAAAACCAAAGTCTTACTCAATTTGTTTTTACAGGCGCTCTTATGTGAGAAACGACAGATTTACAGTAGAAAATCTGTATTTTGTTTTTACAGCTATGGATAACTGAGAAAAAATATATTAAATGAAAGTTTATTTATTTTCAAATTAAATAAGGTCAAAGATAACAAAATTCATTTAAGTATTCGCCAGATAGTTAATCTAATAGGCAACAATACATTTTTCCTTTTTTGTCTGCATCAAAAAAGAACAAGGATGCGACAACATCCCATTCTGCTTGCGAAGCGCACAGGTTCTAAGGAGACCTAATTCAATACCTTAACGATTCTATTTTATATAGTTGACTTTAAACCGTTGAATAAAATTCCCTAATTCAGCAATTGATAAAACGATCGAAAAAAAAGTAGACAATACATTTTTTCAAAAATTGCATTGAATTGTGTTAGTACGTCAAAAAAAACAGTATAATGTTTAATTCAGAAAAATTTCATTACATTTTTCACACATACATACATTTCATATAGACATATAGACTAGTGGGGCTTTGTCCCCCTGCGCGCTCTGCGCGTCACTCCCCCTATTTATTGTCATATATAAATTATTATTTAATTCGCTTTTTCTTTATTCTGTTTTTTCTTTAATTTCTATTATAACTTATATAACATTTGTTATTGAATATTCGTTTAATATTATTTTTAATATTATCATGCATATACAAATAAATGTTGAAGAAAACATTATTTAAATTTTTTTTTAAATTGGAAAAAATTTATTAAATCTGCACGTTTTATTATTACTTAAACATTTTTTAAATGATGAAAAATTAAAATTAAAAAAAAATGCTATTGTCCTGATAAAATTTTTTTCTCCGTAATATAATTAACGTTTTTCTTTAAAACTCATATTATATAAAGAGAAATGATTGTTAATATTTATTTACTACAGAACATATGTTATTTGACATGAATCAGTTAATGATTTTCCTAAAGCTATTTGATTTATGTAACATTATACGCGAAATTATTAAATTACTAAATGAGAAACTACTGTCCTGTTGCTTTAATATTTATAACTATTTTTTGCATGATTTTTCCTTTCGGAAAATATTTCTGGTGACATTGTTCTATATAATATTTTTAATTCGATACAGAAAATCTAGCTCTTTTATACATAAATAGAATTATCAATCTAGTATGCAAGTCTTGCAAATCCTTCAATTTACCTGCACCTGAAGAAATTTTTTTTTGTGTTAAGATCAGATAACTCTAAAGAAATTGCTTTTTGTAAAAAAATGTTCTAATAATTTAAAGTTCAGTTAAGTGATGATCATAAATATATTTTGAAAATTATATTTATGAGAGATAAAAAATTTTTTTTTATAGATTTTCCTGGCTTTTCAGGTAAAACCTTCTTACATAAATAAATTTTTTATCACTTAATAGTTTATGTCTGAATATTTTATTAATTTTTTAAGTATGGCATAATTTTATGGTTGCACAAAAAAATTTATTTGTGATGACTTCCATTTTTTAAATTTTTTTATTATAATACAAAATTTGAATAATTATAGAAATGTATATAATATTGTATACTTTTTAGTATATTGAAAGAATTTTTTAGAATTATATAAGTAATTATAACAAAAAAAAAGTTTCTCCTACCTGTCTATATGCCTCATGGGAGTTTTGGAATACATCGATAAAATTGATATGAGATATATATTTTAGTTTATGTAATCAACTGTGTAATAAAATTTTATCTGAATTGGAGATTTAGAATAAAGGGTATAAAAATACTCTACATAATCAAGTTAATTAAGAAATGTAGAAAATAATATTAGGATAATTTTACAGAGAAACGAACGAAATTTTTGCTGAGGACTTAAAGGTCGGCTGATTGGGGTTGAACTAGGTTTAGCTAGGGCTGTAGTGTGCTAATAAAGAAATTTAAATACAAAATTGTGTTATAGCTGACAGAGGATTATGAAAAGGTGGGCGCTACAAATGAAGTATTCTATATTATATCATTATTATTTTTCCTATAATTTTTTCTGTTGCGGAGGAGGGGGAGGAGTCAAAATTCTTTTACTTAAATCCTTTTTTTTGTTTTTTTAATCGCATGCAAATATTGTTCTATTTTTCATTATCATTTTAAAAAATAAACATACCATTGCCTTTTAAGTTATTAATAAACTTACAGCTGGGAATCGGTGTTCTTTAATAGTATGATCGCAAATAACAAAAACTACGAAAATCTTCTTTTTCGTTCTGTTCAAACAACCATTGCTGGAATACAATGACGGTGCTCAAAATCCATCAAAATATAGTTTACGTTATGTATAAGTAGAAGTCGTAAACTTTACTTGATTGGCTAGATAGTTCACGAACAATAAAATGCGCAACAAATAATACTTCAAAATTTCAATTTGTTCTGAAAATTTCTTAAAGGATCGTACAATACCGTATTTGATTTTATATACTAACATAATCGTATTTTTCATTATTTAGTTATAAAATTTATGATTTTATTGTATTAAACAAACATTTTGCAATGAAAACGATTTTGATATTTATTGCATATTGTTTATCTCTTAGTTTTATTACAATCAAACAAGTGTCTTAATTTAATTGCATTGCTTTAATTTTTTTGCAAATTTCAATAAAAGAAAAGTTTGTGTCCGACCAATTGTTGCGGAGATACGTTTTTTTGAAAAAAAATTGATGATAATTATTTTTATTAAAATTAAGACCTAAAACAGAAATATATTATGTCTTAAGCACTATATTTTTGGAGGAGTAATTTTGCAACTGCTTATGGCTCTTTGTATTGTTTCTAAGACAAATTATACACAATGTTTTTCCGTACTGTTTTAAAAGTTGTTTACAATTTCCCGAAAATTTTTTATTTTCCAATCAATCTTTTTGCCATCAACAGATCGACCAACTTCTGTAAATTGTGGGAAGAAAATTATGCACTTGCAAACCAAGATTACGTTGTAATCCAGCAAACTATAAGTAAAATGTAATTGGCTAAGTAGTCCCAATCACGAACGATGTTTTTTTAATACAAAATATCTTAGCACTATTTTCCGTGTATTATATTTAATATATATATCTTCCTATATTATATAATGATTTTAGTGGGTCTGTCCCCCCCCCCCCCCTGCGGATCCCCCACAGCCCCCAGTAACACAATAAGGGAAAAATCGTTCGTTTTCTCTGTGATTTTAACCCAATAAAAATTAGGTAAAACCCCCTCACGCCCCCCCTCACTGTTTTCAATGCCCCCCCCCACGGGACCCCCGTGGACCCCCCACAGCCACCCCACAAAATA
>JAPYYV010002050.1:0-21939 GCA_030522625.1 Copidosoma aretas
GGCTTAATATATAAAAATCAAATCATATCAGAAATATTATGATTTTTTCCAAATTTGCTTAAGTAAAAACGATTGCCACATATGGACTTACAAGCACTTATCTACTAGCATCTGCAGAATAGTGATGATAAAAAGCTTAGAAAATTTACAAGGCTTACAAAGTAGAAAGATTAAAAAACGTTATCGTTGAAACACTTCCATAATTTGTACTTAACATTATTAGTAATTGAAAATTTCTTTGCATCCTTCATCATCGTACATATACAATTTTTTTTTCAAAGTCTCGTTTAGGTCGCAGAACTACCGTTCTCAAAAAAAAAAAAAAAAAAATTATATCTGGTACGGCCTTGTGAACTGAAGTCTTTGGTATAGAAGCAACTTGTTGATATTTCAGTGTTGAAGTGTTACTCATAACTTGATATTGTAAAAAATATGTTTTTTTTTTTAAATTATAAGTCGTGTTAGTCCAATGTAAACTGTCATGCGTTTGACGATTCTCATCGGCAATATCGTGTAGTTATGATAGCAACAAAACAAATGTGATTCTTAAAATAAACGGAAATACATTTTTCCCTAATAACAAAAATTTACAGGTAAAACATAAAATGAAAATCATGGCAGTAGAGATATAATAGTTATCGAAAGATACTATCAAAGATACGAGACTTTAAAATTTCGTGTTAGGTCACAAACAAGCGGTCTTACAAGCATGCCCGGTTCGTACTGTTACCGCTATATTCTTGATTACACATGGCAGGTCTAATTATTCAAATTTATTGACAGGTGTTCAGTATTACTTATAATTATAAGTTCAAAGATTTGTCTTGACATTATGTATTATGCTGAATTTCATTTATTTCTAGTGTTATTAATATTAATGCTATAAACGTCGTAATACATAGCTAATGCATATTGATTTATTCGAATTCGATGGCCACCATGTGCTGTTATGTATCAAGATTTCCGTATACTCTACAAATATTTTGGAGGAAAATAAGAAAATATTTATATTACTATAATCTAGCCTATAGTTGCGAAAATTTATTGTTCTGATGTGAGTTACGCGAAAATCTAGCTTATATAACAAAAACTTAACTGAGTATAGTTAAAACTTGAGATTCAAATAATCTGTCTATCATTTACCAAATTAAATATACAACTTTTTTAATCTGTTTAGCAGTACTGATTTATGTTATGTCTTGTCATATTGTAGCAATTGATTACAAAGGGATTACAGGGTTCAAAATTTATGAAGTATATTTGAATATTTTCCACGATTTCAAAAATTAAAAATTAAAAAGTATTAAAAATAATTAACAGATATGCCTACATCGTACAATAGGTTAAAATACGTAACAGTACTAGAATTTATTACCAGTCAATTAGCAGAATTATATTTTTAGCAGTAATTGTTTAACTTTTGTAAATAATTCTTAGTCTATAACAAACAAACTGACATAAGAAATAATTTTTTAACAATTACACCTCTCTTTCTACTTCAAGTATCGTTATTCAAATAAAGTTACCGAATGGTGATTGTATGCAGTATTCGCATAATGTCTGTTGTTATCATTTTAAAGTTTTTTTAACTGCAGTTTTAGGGGAAAAAGAACTTTTATGTTTGTATCCTGTGACAATTAAAGATTCGTTGACTAAAGCAATGTCAGTGTACTTTTAATAAAAGAGTGTAACTAGTCACTCCTTATTGCAGAGTATTCTACGTTTTTTCTTTTACCGAGCATAAATTAAGATAGTGTCATTCAAACTGCCGAATGTTTAAGAATGTTAACCAATAACGAATTGAATTGTAGTAACAATAAAAATACTTTGGCAAGGTCTCAAAACATCCGTAATAGTACAAAGACACAGGTTGTATAAATTGCATCTTATTGGAATATAATTCTTTTTGTTATAAATTTTGAACAAGATTTTGGAAGTACCATGTAAATATTTAGCTTGAAGTTGTCGAAATAAATAATAGTTTAATCAAATACAATTTAAAGTTCTGATGATCTAAGGAAGTTTTATTTTTCTTTGCAACACAATTTTCCATGTAACTTCACAATAATATTAAGTGTGAAAACATTATAGCTAAACAAAATAATTAAGCTTTAAAAATATACTATTTGAAGGCAAAACACTCTCATTATTACTAGCTAATTTTCCTACGCTAGAGTAAATTTGTATTGTATATTGGGAAAATAAAAAAAAACCCTACCGTCAAATAATAACGAATCACAATAGAAAATACAATTTTGGTCGTATCATATTGAATTTGTAATTTTTGGAAAATACTTGACCATGCAGCAATTTGTAAACTGTCATTAGATGTAGAAACAACAAAATACAAAGCACATACAAAGCTGCACAAGGGCTGGTTTTATAGTAGAAGTTTTCAACAATTCACTGCAAAAGGAACTCGAAGAATGGTACTCGGAATATGATGAGCAATATTAAAGTTATTTGTCGGATCCCATCACATAAAAGGCTACTGTCTATGGGCCTGCCAGCAATTATCACTATAAAATATACACTAGCTAATACTACACTGAAAAAAATATTAGGTAATTAAAATAAATTATTTTATTTGAATTTTGCTTATTTGAATCCAATAAACTAATACTTGAATCAATACAATGTTTATTCGAACCAGTAAAATCATTTATTAAGCTAATTATATTGACTTGACATTACAAACTATTTATTAGAATATAACAAATATATGATTAATTCAAAACAAATAAATCAATTATAAAAATACGCTTAAATAAATAATTTATTTAGATCAAGAGAATTACATCATTAAAAGATAAATAAGAATTATTCGAATTAAACGAATATTTCGTAAATTAAGGGTTAAAGATCAGTAAAATAATAAATGTTTATTAGAATTCAAGAAATATTTATTTCACTAAGCAAACAATATTTTGTGAACTTATTTCATTACTTTCAGTGAAACAGGTCGCACACGAATGAACGATTTATTTGAATCCGAAGAAATAATTGATTTATTAGCAACAAATAAATTATTAATAAGAATAAGTTCAAATAAATGATTGACTTGATTCGGATGAATGAGATTCTTAATAGATTGATAACAATTTTTTAAATCTCGTAAATATTATGTAATTTAAAGATTATAGATCTGTGGAATGATAAAAATATATTAGAATTGAAGAAATATTTATTCCATTAAACAACTGATATTTTGTGAAATTATTTATTTACTTTCAGTCAAACAGGTCGTACACAAATAATCGATTTATTTGATACGGAAGAAAAAATTAATTTCTTCGCAACAAATAAACTATTTTTAAGATAACGTTTAAAAAAATTTGTAATATTATTAGATTAAATTATGTTCTTAAAAAAGAATCAACGTTTATCTAAATCACATTTATATTTTGTAAGTTGAAGGTTATATACGTGTGAAACAAAAAATATTTATTAAGATTCAAGAAATTTTATTTCATTAAACAAACAACATTTTGTAAAACTAGTTATTTACGTCCAGTGAAACAGGTCCTACACAAATAATCGATTTTTTTAATTTCGCAGATATAATTGATTTATTTGCAATAAATAAATGATTTATAAGAATACGTTCATATAAATAATTTACTTAATTCGAATGAATGATATTCTTGATAGATGAATAACAATTTTTTGAATCTCGTGAATATTTTGTAATTTAACGATTGTTGATCTGTGGAGTAATAAATATTTATTAGAATTCCAGAAATATGTATTCCAATGAACAAATGATATTTTGTGAAATTATTTCTTTACTTTCAGTGAAACAGATCGTACTTGAATAAACGATTTAATTGAATCGGAAGAAGAAATTTATTTATTTGCAACAAATAAATCATTTATAAGAATGCGTTCAGATAAATGATTTATTCAATTCAAATGATTAAATTCTAGAAAAAAATAACAATTCTTGGAAACTAATGAATAGTTCGTAAATCAACGATTATCGATCGGTAAAATAATAAATATTAATTAGAATTCAAGAATGATTTTGCTCGTTGAACAACCAACATTTTGTAGATTATTTTATAACTTTTAGTGAAACAGATCGTACACAAATAAACGATTTATTAGAACAAAACAAATAATCAATCTATTCGCAACAAAGAAACCATTTATAAAAGTACGCTCAAATTAATAGTTCATTCAATTTAAATGCATTATATTCTTAAAAGATGAATAAAAATTATTCAAATCACTCGAATATTTCGTAAATTAAAGGTTATATATCTGTAAAATAATGAATATTTATTAGAATTCAAGAAATGTTTATTTTATTAAACAGAGAAAACTTTGTGAAATCATTTCTTTCTTTTAAGTGAAACAGAACATTTACAAATAAACGATTTATTTGTATCCAAAGAAATAATTGATTTGTTTACAACAAATCAATAATCATAATAAATAATAATAAATGATTTATTCAATTCAAATGAAATATGTTTTTGAAAGAAGGATAGCATATTTTATAATCACATAAATATCTCGATAATCGAAGGTTATAGATCTGTGGGATGATAAATATTTATTAGAATTCAAGAAATATTTATTCCATTGAACAAATGATATTTTGTGAAATTATTTATTTACTTTGAGTAAAACAGGTAGTACACAAATAATCTATTTATTTAATACCAAAGAAATAATTGACTTATTCGCCACAAATGAATTATTTATAAGATAACATTCAAATAAATTTTTAATATTCTTCGAATGAATTATGTCCTTGAAAAAGAATCAACGTTAATTTAAATCACATTTATATTTTGTAAGTCGAAGGTTATATATTTGTAGAACAAAATTTATTTATTAGAATTCAAGATATTTTATTTCGTCGAAGAAACAACATTTTGTAAAATTTTTTATTCACTTCCAATGAACCAGGTCGTACATAAATAATCGATTTATTTGATTTCTAAGATACAATCAATTTATTTGCAACAAATAAATTATTTGTAAGAATGCGTTTAATTAAATGATTTACTTGATTCGAATGAATGATATTCTTAATAGATAAGTAACCATTTTTTAAATCTCATAAATATTTCTTAAATTAAAAGGTTTTAGATCCGTGGAATATTACAAATTTAATAGAATTGAAGAAATACTTATACCATTGAACGAACAATATTTTGTAAAATTCTTCCTTTACTTTTAGTGACACAGATCGTACACAAATAGACGATTTATTTAAATCTGAAGAAATAATTAATTTATTTGCAACAAATGAATTACTTATAAAAATACATTCAAATAAATGATTTACTTGATTCGAATTAATAAGATTTTTGAAAGATCAATAACATAATTTTAAATCTCGTAAATATTTTATAATTTAAAGATTATGGATCCGTCAAATAATAAATATTTATTAGAATTCAAGAAATAGTTATTCCATCGAACAAATATTATTTTGTTAAATTATTTATTTACTTTCAGTGAAACAGATAGTACTTAAATAAACGATTCAATTGAATCTGGAGAGGAAATTTATGGGATTGCAACAAATAAATTATTTATAAGAATGCGTTCAAAAAAATAATTTATTCAATTCGAATGATCAAATTCTAGAAATATAAATAATAATTATTTGAATCTAATGAATATTTCGT
Source organism: Copidosoma aretas (assembly GCA_030522625.1). Classification (NCBI taxonomy): domain Eukaryota; kingdom Metazoa; phylum Arthropoda; class Insecta; order Hymenoptera; family Encyrtidae; genus Copidosoma; species Copidosoma aretas. The sequence goes on from JAPYYV010002050.1 coordinate 5,646, forward strand.
AAATCAGCGATAATAGATCAGTGAAATAATAAATATTAATTAGAATTCAAGAATGATTTTATTCGTTGAACAACCAACATTTTGTAAAATTTTTTCTTTATTTTTAGTAAAACAGATCGTATACAAATAAACGATTTATAAGAACCGGAGAAATAATCGATCTATTCGCAATACAGAAACCATTTATTTAAATACGTTAAAATAATGGTTTATTCAATCTAAATGCATTATATTCTTAAACGATAAATAGAAATTATCCAAAACACACGAATATTTCGTAAATTCAAGGTTATATATTTGTAAAACAAGAAATATTTATTAGAATTCAAAAAATATTTATTTCATTAAAGAGAGAAAACTTTATAAAATCATTTCTTTACTTTTAGTGAAACAGAACGTTAAAAAATAATCGATTTATTTGTATCCGAAGAAATAATTGATTTGTTCACAACAAATCAATAATTCTAAAAATACGTTCAATTAAAAGATTTATTTAATTCAACTGACATACGTTCTTGAGAAAGGGATGAAATATTTTTAAATTACACGAATATTTCGATAATCAAAGGTTATAGATCTGTGGGATAATAAATATTTATTCGAATTCAAGAAATATTTATTCCATGAAACACATGATTTTTGTGAAATGATTTCTTTACTTTAAGTAAAACAGGTCGTACACAAATAATCTATTTATTTGATACTGAAAAAATAATTGATTTATTCGCCACAAATAAATTGTTTATAAGATAACATTCAAATAAATTTTTTAAATTCTTCGAATAAATTATGTCCTTGAAAAAGAATCAACGTTTATTTAAATCACATTTATATTTTGTAAGTTGAAGGTTGTATATCTGTGGAACAATAAATATTCATTAATATTCAAGAAATTTTATTTCGTCGAACAAACAACATTTTGGAAAAATTTTATTTGCATCAAGTGAACCAGGTCGTACACAAACAATCGATTTATCTGATTTTAAAGATACAATTAATTCATTCGCAACAAATAAATTAGTTTTAAAAATACGTTCAAACAAATGATTTACTTGATTTGAATGAATGATATTCTTGATAGATAGTAAACAATTTTTTAAATCTCATAAATATTTCGTAAATTCAAAGGTTTTAGATCTGTGGAATAATAAATATTTAATAGAATTAAAGATATATTTATTCCATTGAATAAACAATATTTTGTAAAATTCTTTCTTCATTTTTAGTGACACAGATCGTACACAAATAGAAAATTCATTTGAATCCGAAGAAATAATTAATTTATTTGCAACAAATAAATTATTTATAAGAGTACGTTCAAATAAATGTTTTACTTGATTCGAATGAATGAGATTCTTGATGGATAAATAACAATTTTTCAAATCTCATGAATAATCCGTAATTTGAATGTTTTAGATCTGTGGAATAATAAATATTCATTAGAATTGAAGAAATATTTGTTTCATTGAACAAACAATATTTTGTAAAATTATTTCCTTACTTTTAGTAAAACAGATTGTACACAAGTAAACAATTTATTTGAATCCAAAGAAATAATTTATTTATTTGCAACGAATAAATTATTTACAAAAAGACTTAAAAAAAAAATATGTATTCGGCTTTAATAAATTATCGTTCTTGAAAGAGGAGTATTATTTATCTAATCCAAGTGATATTTTGTTTAGTATATGAAACATTCATTGTAATTGATGGAGGCTTGATACACATGTATGCAAGTACTTGTAAAATTAACGAAACTGAAATAGGTGTATGAATATGCATTCTATGAGCCAGCAAAATTCTTGGTATGTTAGTCAATTGAACAAATATATTTCGCTTTTGTACTTTAAAGTAATCTTTAATAGTTTTCAAATTTGTTGAAACGAATGCAATCATACCGTTTTATAAGAAGCTTATTTGTTTATTCTTCGTAATATTTCAAAAATTATAACAAATACATTTAACTCACTTTCTTGTATACTTATAGGATTTAAATATTAATTTTAATAAAACATATTTTTTTTTATAACTTCATAATTAATCAGATAGAACTTACAGTGTATGTATTCGAATAAATCACTTATGTCAAATGTTTGGTTTATTTGGATTAAATATATACTTTACTTGAATACCCTACAGCTATTGTATCAATTTTTTTTCTTAGGAGCATAACAGGTTCTAGGTCAGCGGTCTACGTGTCAGCGTTTCACGAAGGAGATCTGGGCTCGATCCCTACACTCTTCGGGTCTTTCCAACATTGTTTCAGCTCTCTAATATCTTAATACAAATCATAATAATGAATAATAATAGTTAACTAAGTCACGATATAATCACTACCTATATACATACATATATCCGACATACTAATAATAATTAATTGATAAGGCAACAATGATACTAATATTCAAACAAATTATCTATCAATAATTACGATGTACATACTGATGTTCAAAATATCAAATAAATATTATGTCATTTATTTACTAATACTATATTCAGTTTTAATACAAATAAATATTTATTTGACTTGAAGAAGTCTTTATTGAGAGATAATAATTATTTACTAATTTTAAACACAAGCGTTTTAAATTTAAATATATATTTATTTGACCCAAATAAAGTTTATTTGGTTCAAACAAAGCTATTTATTTAATTCAACTAAAACATATATTTTAACGTATTTTTACGAATCATTTATTTGATTCAAAAAAAATTTATTTGCATGAACCAAATTTTTTTTTCAATGTACTCCTAAAAGAGATTGAAAAATAACGATAGTAGAAACGTTCTATTAAGTTTTTATACATAAATTTGAATCATAGTTTTAAAAATAAAGTCAGGCTTACAAAGTGGAGGTCTTATAATCTTACCTTGAACTGAAATTCTTTACTATTTTAGAAATATTTTCCTTTAATCATCTATTATCGTTGTAGGAAAATGGATAAATTTATTACTTATTTATTAAGTATAGAAGTGTCCACCTTAAGCGTAAATGAATATAAATACTGTACAGTGATGTCTATTACAAAAGGCATCTGTAAAAATTGCAATTTATTGAGTACATTAGTTCCAATAAGAAATGAGTTTCTGGCTCAATAATAGAGCTAAATGCTAACTGAAAATCATAAAATTTTTTGTCTTTTTTCTTGTGCAATTACAAAATTATTAGGCTTGATGAATGATTTCAAAAATCAGTTTTGTACCTCTTATCATTATTATGCATTATAAATAATGTGTAATTTGTAAGAAAACCAACTCAATAAAATAATTTAATCAGTAAATTAGAGCTCAACCGATATACTGAATGCCCTTATGGTTGCAGAACTACGATTTCAGTGTTAAAAAAAAATTTTATTTGGTAAATATTGCAGTTAATACGTTGTGGCCCAACAAATGAGTATTTTTTTCACTGTTTTATATACAAGCATATTATGAATCAAATGATAATGTACACTTTGATATGTTACTGCTTCTGAGAAGTATAAGTCGAAATAGTCTGATTTACATCGGCAAAATTGTTATGATCTCAGGCTATATGTGTGAAGTGTCATGGCGCACTTCAACACAATATTTCTGCTTGATACCTTCTAGAAAAATGGATAAGGAATATCAATAATTGCACCATTTTAAAACAAAATAAGTTTTTTCTACGAGTTTCGGTAAGTATCAAGATTGCTTTTTGCTAACATGGAGCCAAAAGCATTTTGATAAAAAGGTTGATTTATTTTTAATCAAATCGTTTGAAATCTGATCAACTCTTGCTAAGTGAAAAGTCCAAATTTTTTATTTTATGAAAATTGAATCCAAAAGATTCCTATTGGGTCACAAAACAGCGGCCACAAAAGTTGCTTTAAATTACTGGTTAATGTTAATGTCTTAATACTTCGAAACCAAATAGGAGAAAGATTGATTACTTCAGTATGTGCAACAATACTTACTTTCTTGAAAAATTGCCTAAACAAGTTTTCACAGGTATTACATGAATAAATATAATGCATACAATAAAGAATTGTTTGTTTATTGTATTACTTACTCACCTGATAAGTTTGTTTATTAGATTACTTACTAGCTTCTTAAGATTACAGATAGTTTGTAAGATCTTCAAATAATTATCTTTGAGCTGATGCGGCATCACAAAAAGAATATCTTCCACGATCTCCACAAAACATCAAGAAACCTAAACTTCTCCGTTTATAGCTGCAGTTAATTAAAAGAACAGGAATGTTACGTCAGCGCAGAGCGTAAAGCATTATGGCCTAAATGGCGCGGTTGTTATACGTTTGTGCCCGAATCACAAATGAAGTTTTCCTTACCATGGGAGTAAGAGACGATTTTTTTGTACTTATTGGTAGACATCGTGCACTGTATATTAGTTACCTAGTCCAGCCAATTAAATATGTGCTTCATTCTAAATCATTTCGGACTAACTCAACGTTTTATCGCTAGGAGACAAAATTTAGGAGGTTGTTATTTATTGTTGGTGGTTGTATTATAAAGCCTAGTGTTATGGCAACATTTTCGAAAAAATCGTATCTTCGACGGAGGTAGACGGAAGAAATTTGTGCCTTGATTTTTGCCGACAAGTGAATGCAAGTCTTGTTTCGCTCAAATTGTAGGATAATAATGTAAAATGTAAAGGGAACTTTACTGTAGAAATGTAACAAATAATTCTATCGACATTAAGAAAGTCTCAAAAAAATTCCTTATATATAGTATCTATTATGATATACATCTTCACACTGTAAATATATTTGCTTATCTATTCATTGAATTATGAAATAGTATTTGATAAATGTATTTGATGTATAGAAGAAAGATCGTGCTAATTGCTGATAAAAGTAAATTTTAAATTAATAATAGTAGAAGTTTATGCAGTGATATCGGGTGACTAATGGTTGACGTATGCAAAGTCGCCAAACTATAATCTATGTGACCTTGTTCTTAAAGTTTTAGATATCAATCTCATTATTAGTTTCGGACCAAAGAGTTTAACACCTAATATATTTTGGATACTCGATTTTAATACCTTGCTATAAAACGTACAATATCTGTAAATAAGTCAAGTATATATATATATATATATATATATATATATATATGTATATATACGGTTACAGGTCTGCGGTTGTGTTTTTAAAAGGGTTTTGACTTAAGACCCAATAATCTGGTATTTTTCAATTAGTTCTTACAAGACAATGAGTATAAGTTTCTTCTCTGAGGATAGTCCTAACAAGTCAGCACAATATAACAGCACTAAATGTAGAAGCATCGCAAATTAACAAAGTCGGGTGCCGTAAGCATTAGTGTAAAGTAAGCCGGGCTCCGTTAACCGCTAATACTCAAAAATGTTAACTTCATGTTTAACGTATTTTCTGTTGCATATTTGTTAAAAATAATGAAGAGGAAATTGATGAGAAAGGCCAGCGCAAAGTAAATATGATATAAAATGTCAATATATGGAGGGCTCCATAAGCCTGGATTAATATATATATATATATATATATATATGTGTGTGTGTGTGCGTGTGTGTGTGTGCGTGTGCGTGTGTGTGTGTGTATATGTATAGGAAAAAACGCGTCAACCGGGCCGCCTAAATCACCAAAATTTGACACAACGTAGAAAATTCATTTTGGGCTCAAAATTTTTGTTAAAGCATTTTAAATTTGAGAAGCAGAAAGTAAAATTTAAAATGGTGGATCCAAGATGGTCGCCAAAAGACTAAAAATTAACGGATTCGAATTTAAAAAAATACTACTGTATTCTACTTAAAATTCTAAGAAATAAATTTTTTTGCTATTTTTTGAATAAATTTGCCGTTTGTGAGAAAAAAATTCATGAATTTTCAAAATTCTTCTCGTTTGATACCATCGCATGTAAATAGATATCGCCGTATTGAGACAGTTTGTAGAACGCGAAGATGCTCAAGATCTCTGATTTTGGGTTGCAATTCAAATATTCAAAAAGTACAAGTAAAAATCAAAATACTAATAATAATTGGCTCGAAATTTTCTCGAACTACATCCAAAGGATGCAATCTATTGATTCAAATAGTATTTTCTTTTTTACTATTGCAGCGTTAATTTATAACCTTCAATATTTTATAATAACTGTAATTATACATTTTAAACTACTACACCTCAATTGAACACACCGTTTCAAATAATAACTACATAAATTAGAGCTATTGACTCACCTAGCGAATGTTTATAGGCTATGGTCCTGTAAAATAACCTTTAATTAATTTTTAACGCTAAAAAATTAACTAGAATACTAAACTTTGAATAAATTTGTTGTATAGGCATGCTTAAAGTATTATTTTATTATTGAATACAAAGGTTAAATGAAGAAAAAAAACCTTAAACATTTAATTAATTTTTTTCTCGGGAACGGCAATTTTATTTTAAAAATAGCAGGATACATCTCTTTTTTAAAATTTTAAGTAAAATACGTAAGTATTTTTTTAAATTCAATTCCGTTGATAATAAATCATTTGGCCGCCATCTTGGATCCTCCATTTTGAATTTTCTGATTCCTGACCTTGGATTCGCAATTAACGACATCAATCACCAATGTATTTTATAATTCTTTTTAATGGGACGATCTCTGTCTGTATGAGACCAAAACATGCAATGGTATCAGGCTAGAAGAATTTGAAAAATTTTATGAATATTTATCTCGTGAACGTCAGCGAAAAAATTTATTTCTTAGAATTTTACGTAGAATACGGTAGTATTTTTTAAAGTTCAAATCCGTTAATTTTTAGTCTTTTGACAGCCATCTTGGATCTGCCATTTTGAATTTTACTTTCTGCCACTCGAATTTAAAAAGCTTGTGCTTTAACAAAAATTTTGAGCCCAATGTGAATTTTCTACTTTGCGTCAAATTTTGACGATTTGGATGGCCTGGTTGACGCGTTTTGTCCCATATATATATACATTTATACATGTATATATATACACTAGTGGGGCTTCATCCCCTGCGCGCTCCGCATGCAAAACCTCATATTTCAATATTTTTATTCTCATGTCTGGATAATAAATACAAAATTTTATTTTTTAATACACATATATCCGTACAAACATAGATAACCAAAGCGATCTCATAAACTTTTGCTAATCAATCGAACAAATATAGTCAATGTATGAAATGGGTTTACTGATTTATCAAATAATTGGTAATAATTTAAGACTGATAATCATACTAATTCGTAATTAAGGTTACTATTGATTCATATGTGTATGTATACAATATGTACGCAATCATTATTACAACACAAATAGTTATGAGCCTTTGTGATTTTTGGTAATTTTAGAATCAATTATAGATATAATTTTATTGTAAGATATCATTTTCAAATTCTTTTCTATTATTTGTAAATATGGATTATTCATTTTATTATTTTCTAATTGCCTATATAGATTTTTATGTACTTCTAAATTTTCTTCGTTTTTTTCCTAACTATTAAAAATTCTCATCCTCTTATATTAGTACAAATACTATTTTCAATTAAGTAACTGATGTTATTGATTAAACACACATCGGTGAGTTAGAATTTCTTTCTACATTTACGTAGTTTTATAATTTATAACGCATTATATATTTTTGTACTTTCAATCTTTACTGTTGATCCTTATTTACCTACATAAAAATCTTATATTTTTACATAACCCAACTCCCTTCTGCATATTTCTTCATTATCTTTTCATCCTATATCTCTGACAGACATTATTATTTCATTTGTTGTTTTTTTTTTCCTTTTTACACAGCAATGTGTGCTTTATATATTTTTTTTATTGCATAGCAGATCATACAGTCTATCACTTAAAAACTTCGAAACTCTCCTATACCCTTTTATTTTTGTTTTATTTTTCTCTCGGCCTTCTTCTTTTTTTCTACATTTTACGGATTATAGAGTTGTCAATTACCATATAGTTTTTTTGTATGTTCTGATTGACAAAAGTCTTCCTTTCCTTTGTAATATTATCTTTGATTTGGTCAAGTTTATTTTCCTTTGTTGTTCTTTTCATAAATCTTATCTTCCAATTCTTGACTTTTTCAATCACAACTTTAACTTCGTTGCCTATTTTGTATGATTTTTATCAATTAAGTCCGTTAATTCTTTGATTAGACATAAATAATGCCACATGCTCTTGTCCATTTTTGTTATGTCCAAACAGTAAATTTATTCCCTTTTTTTTATGCCTATTTCTAGGCTAAACCTTCCAGTCTCCATTTCTAATATATATCCTGGTATATTTGCATTTAAACCCAACATGATATTTGTAAATCTGAATCAATTCTTTCCCCTTTTTCTTTTCTTTTTCATTCCCGAATCCATGCCTACATTGCCCGCCTCCAGCTTCAGTATATATCCTTCTGTCTTTGCAATGAAACTCAACTTCATATTTTGAATCTGCTTTCTATTCTTTGTACATATTTTTATTCTGTTTCATAGGCAAGTCTCAGTTACGTATGAGCAATATAATTCAATTATTGATTCTATGAAAAATAATATATTATTAAAACTTTTTACGTTAGATCTTTTGCTTGAACCTAAACCTGCTTTACTGCCCATTGCACCCTGCCTATGGTTTTTACTGCGTGCCACGATAATTTTGTATTAAGAACCACACTTCTGGGTCCATTGGTCCATGTCCTCGTTTAAAACTTCCAGAGCTTTCAATTTACATTGAAACGGATCTGTTTATATCCTTTTTTATTCCTAAAAATGAAGATTTTTTTTGTGCTTACTTTGAGTACATTTTTGTACTATATTTATCTAGGTCTTTCTGCATGGTTTTTTTGTCTTTAAATTGCTGGGCACCTAAAATGACGTCATCAGATGATTTACGACAGTAAACTATAAGTTTTCCGACCGTTACACGTCCTGTATTATTTCACATCTATTTATCGTCTGTAGTCTCTATAAATAAACTTAAAATTACCAAGCTAGATAGACACCCTCCCTCGCCCTACCCCCTCGCCCTATCCACTTTTTTTTAAGTAAATTTATTTGCCCCCGACCGTAGTTACCTATTTTTTTGTACATTTTTAAATTCTTTTTAACATTCTTTTCATTTCTATACTTAACTCTCTAATGTATAATTTGGCCCGGAACATTTCTCTATTAATGTTATCAAATTCTGATTTGAAGTCTACAAAAACAGTATATAATTTATTGCCTATTTCCCCTATTTTATTTTCAATTAAACTGTTGAGTACAAAAATATTGCACCTTGTTCTCCTTTTTGCTCTGATGCCAGCCTGACTCTCCTTTATTATTTTACACTCTTCTACCTATTTTTCTACTTTTTGAACGATTATAAAAGCTAATATCTTGAATGCTACATTTTAAAACTCCACTCTTCTGCGGTTTTAACGTCATTCTACTCCTCACCTGACTTGTAAATTTGATAGATTCTTGCTATTTTCCACTCTTCGATATTATGCATGCTAGACTATAAGCTATAAAGTATGTTTTTGTTTCAATCATCAAAATTATTTGCAGATTATTGAAACAGTATTCCATAATTGTGTCTTCTTCTGTGTCTTTTTTTTTACATAGACATTCTTTTATTCAATGATGGATATATCCTCGTTAAATATTTTTCGACATTTATGTTGATTCCAACACTCCTTTATCCGTTTTCCGTATAACATGTATTATTGTTGTCCCTTAACAAATTTTTCAAATCATATTTTCACGCCTTTTTCCTTACTACCATCTCTCTTTTTTTCCTGTTTTAATTTTTAATAGCTCTCTAAAACTCATTTGAATTTGGCTTTCTGCTACTTTTCTTAGTTTTCTTATGTTTTATTAATTTTTTTATCTCTTATTATTCTATTTATGCATTTTGCGTTAGTTTTTAATTCTATTTTCACTCTCTCTTTAATTTGTTGAGTATTTTTTGAACTCTTCTATAATCCATATTTTCTGCTTAATTATTATGGAATCCTGCTCAATAATTTGAAATGATTTACCTTCATAGATTTTATCATTTGTACTTCCTCTGCTACCTGTGTAATTACATTACGTAACCTGTCCTATTTTTTTGTGATATTTATTCCATATGTATATTTACCTATCTGCGTGCTCTGCTTGCCAATTTTTCAATTATTTATATTTATGAGATAAATCATTTTAATAATTATCATGTAAAGATATCCATTTTTCTTATAATAATAATCAATTTTTTACTTATTTATTAAAAAGCTTATGATTAATTATTTCTTTAATTTCAAAAATGATCATTGAAACATATTTAAATTTTTTTTATTTGTAATATTTTAATTTTTTTCTTATGCTGTTTTGAAAAAATTTCTTGCAAAAAAACTATTAATCTGTTAAATAATAAAACATAGAAAAAACGTTTGCTTGGGCTAGGACTCCGGACAGATACACAAAAGTGATGGATTGTGACTTTGGATAACGAATAATCAACCTCAACTTAGCACATATTACAGAGTTTTTAAAAAATTACCATTACTATAAATACTCATGGAGCAACTATAAAAGCTATAACGAACATATTAAAAATATTTGGACTTTTGAATAAATTTTATCGCATCAATATTACATTATTATACGATTATATATATACTTATATTAGTACAATAATTCCGTCAATAGAATGCATTTATGCTCTTTACATTTTATGAGCACTATTTACACAATGTATACAATAACCACCATTTTATTTAAAAAGCTTTTATAATTTCTAGTGATATTATGATTTTTTTTTCAGCTGAAGAGGCTCCATACTGTTTAGAATATTTTCACTTCGTAAATTCCAATGTTTGGTTATTATAAACAAAATATCTCTACTTAATGTATTGTCAAATTTGTAGATAAAATTTGAAAAATTTAATACAGACTTAGAATTTGTTACATTAAAGTAATTAATTATTTTTTTGGCATACTTTTTTAATTTTTTTTAATACTTATATATAATTTAATTATAGTTTATTAAATAATGTTTTAAACATATAGATAGTATTACATTAAACTTCAGACGAATCTCATTTTTCAAAGAACATACTAAGAAAAAATTATTCAAATTTGTTATATGTAAAAAAAGTTTTAACGATCGACACATTTGAATAAACATATATTAATTCATAAAGAAGGACATGAAAAAAAAATTTGTAAAAAATGTGGTAAAGGTTTTAAAAGATGCGACGGTTTAAGGAGGTTTGGAGTTTCGCTCCTAGGGGCGAGGAATGGGGTGTCCCCCGTTTTATACACGAGTCTCCGCTACGTATGTGCACTATAATTTTATTATTTAATCCATAAAAAATAATCTTTGTTTTAAACTGTCTACTTCATCTCTTTTGCTTAAGCCTAACACTACATTAACTGTCCTTTGCTCCCAACAGATCGTTTTATTCTGTGCCGGGAAAATTTTTTGTTGAGAATCACACTTCTCGGTGTATGTTCTAGTTTAAAACTTCTAATGCATCCAATTCAAATTCAAAAAGATCTGTCTGTATCCCTTCTTAATTTCTAAAAATTAACATTTTTGTTTTGTTTTTTTTGCAGTATATTTTTTTTTTACTTCATTTATCTAAGTCTTTCTGCATATATTTTCTCTTTTTAATATGCTAGACACCTTACACAACGTCGTTAAATGATTTAAGACAGTTAATTTTAAGTTTGCCTACTGTTACACTTTCTGTATTATTTTAAATCCACTTATCACCTATTTTTCAGATAAATCAATCTAAAAGTACCAGGATTCATGGGCACCCTGGCCTTTTCTCTTTTATAGTTTTGAATATATTTATTAGCCCTTGGCCGTAATTAATCGTTTTTTTTTATATATTTTTAGATTATTTTTAACATTTTTGTCATTTATATACCTACTTGTCTTAAATTTATTTTCACCCGGAATATTTCTCTATTAATGTTAACAATTTTGTTTTGACGTCTACAAACATAGCATATAATTTATTAACGACTTTCTTTAGTTTGCTTTTAACTAAACTATTTAGTACAAAAATATGGTATCTTGTTCTTTCTTTTCTTCTAATAGCAGCCTTACTCTCTTTTATCACTTTTTACTTCTCTACCGATTTTTCTACAGTATCAGCAATTATAATTTCTTAAATTTTGTATGTTACATTTAAAAAGCCACTCCTCTGTAGTTTTAAAGTACTTCTACTTCTTCCTTGCCTTGTAAATTTGATGGATTCATGCAATTGCCCACGCTCCAGTAATATGTGTTCGTCTATAAGCTTTGAAGTTTGTTTGTCAAATCAAAAGTCCATATTATTTGTAGATTCTTGAAACAGTTTTCCATATTTTTGTCTTCTCCTGTGTCTTTTCTGTTTTCTTATTTTCCGCAAGACATTTTTTTTTTCAATGATGGATATATTCTTGTAAAAAATTACCCTATTAAGCGCCATAGAAGAAATTCGTAGCATAAATAATGCTAAGAGAAGCTTTGAAACCTTTAAGAGTAGTATTCTCCGTATAGGTATTTGAATGCGTCAGCAGAAAAGCATAATTTATCCCTAATTCCAGAATTTTCTCAAGATCTATAATGATACATATCAAATATATCTCCCTAAGATCCAAATAATACTTTCCATTCAATGTATAGGATTCTTTTCACGGCTTCCATACATATAATCAGAAATTTTTGGTGTACGATTATGAATATCGTTATTCTATTTATTATTATTAATTGTTACATAATCAATTTTCATACAAGTTGGTTTTTCATACAGGTATTTGTAGACTTATAAGGAAGTAATAGTGTAGTCAAAATTTATTACGAAAGGATAAACATGTTTGCGAGGGAGCTGGGGGGAGGTAGGGAGGGTGGTCTTGTGGGGATCTGGGTGGTAGTGGGGGGGGGGGGGGGGGGCTAGCTCAAATTATTTGGGGTCATATTTCCCGGTAAAAATAAACGAATTTTACTTTATTTTGGGGGGAGCTGGGCGGGGAGCTCAGGGGGAGCGACAGGGGGGGGGGGGGGGCTAGTACTCACCCTAATACCATACAACTATATAATATAGAAAGATATATACATATGTTCAAGACTCGCTATCTGTGATATTAATATAGTTATATTCGATTAATAATTTATCATACACCGTACGTCTTGTTTTGTACTACAAAGTTCATAATAATCATAATTGTACTTATATGGATATAAAAAGTGCATATTTTCTCTTATTTATATGCGACTACAGTAAAAAATCAAATTGATATAACTAAACACGAGCTCGTGACAGTTATACATGTTAAACAAACTTATGACGGTCATAGCTACATCTATGTAGACGTAAGCTACATCTATATAGACGTATAAAGTTAAATTATTTTATTACGTCACATGAAGGTCACATGCCGCTCATATGGCGGTCATACGCCACATTTTTTTATGACGCGTGATCGAAGTCTACGTCACCACTTTGGTTCATCAAGAAGTTAGATGGAACCAGGTGCCTGACGTATTCTATAGGGCTTTTGAAAATCAGGTAGCAGCCATTAAGGCCGAACTGAAATTGTTAGAAACAATGGATGCGTGGCACATCAAATGGATTAAAGTGCTACGAAAGCTTCACATAAATTTCCAAATTAAAAAGTAGTGGAACGCTGGTTGATGTTTCACAAGCCAAACATCCGTTCAGACCCTATCGTTAGGGATCTGGAGGCATCAAAAACCGTCCTGTCGTATACCCATCGACTTAATGGGTTAAAAGAGACCTGAGATGAAGCGCAATCACGTCATCTCGGGATAGAAAAAAAATACTCCCGTCTGTCAAGATATTATTATTAGCCTTGATATTACAATGATGATGGTAATTACATAAAAGGCTGTGCTATGTGCCAACATTGAAAATTATTGCAATAATCTCCGGCATGACTTATGGGCGGAGAAATGTAGATGTGTGATTTTGTTCCAGAATTTCTTCACCAAATACAAAGAACTAAGATTTCTTAGAAGGGTGCATGGAAAAAAAGTACAGAAGGCATTCGAAGAGCTTATTCTGAACCAATTGGGGATGACCGAAATATATCCTTACCGACGACAGCAAATAATTTGTGAATATAAACTTAAAGAAATGTACCATAATTTTAACATCAGTATTCCAAATATTCTCCATATTACGCTCAAGCCAACCCAGCGGAAAAATTAATCCAAACTTCAAACCCAAAGATTCACTTATTTTTAGAATCAGACCGTAATATATGAGATCAACAACTCCACAAGTTTGCATTCGCCCTGAGTATCATGGAGTGTTCTTCTACGAAAATGACCTCAAACTTCCTTAATTTTGGAAGAAACCCACTACTAGCAAAACTTCCGGCAACACCAGACAAAGATCAGTCAAATTTTGACCTAAAGGACACTGAAAATTGTGAGGAAAGGTTATCAAGACTAACACTGATTCGGGACTTAGTTACGAAACACTTAAATAAAGCCCACTAAAAATAAGAAAAGTAATACAACAGACAATACAGGAATGATTCCTGTTTGCTAGGGGACAGAGTATGAAGAAAACGCATGTTTCGCCATCAGGATCCAAAAATGTTTCTGCTAAATCCATCACAAAGATTTCAAAACCTTGTACAATTACACAAGTTTTTTTGGATGTAGTGGTAGAGGTCAAGGAGGACAAATCTGAATAATCTACTTAAGTAAATATCTCGAACCTGATGAAGTACGCAAAACCATATGACCAACCAGTAACATTCGTTTCTATCCATAAAACTCACAACGTTGGCAAGACGAGGGGGGACACGACAAATCCTGGCAAGCTGTACGTGGCTCGCACTTAAGGTGGTTCATGCGCGTTTCACGAGTCGAATGAGCGATTGTAAATTGAATATTTTTTTTAAGTTGTCGAAACTAAATGCGCTGCTCGAAAACGATGTATTAGCCATGACGTCATAGATGCATAGGCAACTCTAAGCTACGGTGAAAATTTATGTTCAACTCAATAGTACTTGCTCAATTATTTGTACATCATGATCAAAAAATTATGAAATACACCTTAGGTCTTACACTTTCTCATAGTTATTGTCAGAACTTGACAGTTATTTATGTTTTTGTTTTTTTGGAAAAAAATTTCAAGTGTCAATCGTTGAAAATTATTATTGCTTTAATGAACAAAAGTCTATTACGAAATCCTAAAAATCTTTTGCACAGATTTTTTCCACATCATCTCAAGAAGATCTTCAAAAAATTTCAGGTACAAATGTTGTATAGAAAAAGCTATAGAAGCAATTTAGTAAAATTTCGTCGCACGGCCACGTTGCTGTGGCTTTTGTCTGTTATTCATTCTAATTTTCATTAATAACTTTTGAAATTGCAGGGTTTGCTGGGTGTCGGAAGGTTCTATTTTTTTTAGAATTAAATGAGACTCCTATCAATAAAATTATTGAGCTTTATATTTTTATTTCGCGGCTAAACTGCAAAAATATACTGAAGATAGGAATGTATATGGTAAGCGTAATTTTGGTACTTTACACTTTTTTTAGTTAATAACGATGGAATAAAAGTAAAAATTGTGGCAGTAAAGTTATAAACTTAAACTCATGAAATTCCAAACGTAAAAGAACCTTCCGACATCAAGCTAATCCTGAAAGTTCAAAAGTTGCTAATGAAAATAAGAATAAATAACAGTCAAACGCCACAGCCATGTAGCCGTAGGACGAAATTTTACTAAATTGCTTTTAGATCTTTTTCTATACAAAATTTTTAGTATTTCGTAACAGACTTTTGCTGATTGAAGCAATAACATATTTTAACGAGGGACACTTAGAATTTTTCTCCAAAAAAACAAAAATACTTATAAAGTTTTAACAATAGCTATAAGAAAGTGTAAGACCTAATGAGTATTTCATAATTTTTTGATTATGATCTACAAACAATCGAGCATGTACTAGAGACTTGAACATAATGGTTAACTATGCCTTAGAGTTGCCTATGCATCTATGACGGCATGGCCAATACATCGTTTTCGAGCAGTGACATCACTTGTCCCTTACTCCGAACGTTAACGAGCTCAATTAGTTTGTGTTTATGTGAAAAAAAAAAAATACGTGTTCAATATTTTTTGATAATCGATCTGACGGACCAAATAGAATTTCTCATGAGAAATGCTGATTAACTTAGAAAAACAATAAAATAATTTTTTTAATACTACGCATTTTTACTTAGTTTGTAATACCTTGCTATTATTTACCCGATCAGAAATCTATGGTGGCTGCCGAACGAGTTCTGGAGGCCCTCTGTAGGTAACTGAAGGAGGGCCTCCGGTGGCAGAGTGAGGGGGTAAA
>JAPYYV010002051.1:0-22771 GCA_030522625.1 Copidosoma aretas
AGTTGACTCTGCGGTTGGGCAGAGGATAATGTACGGGCTATAAAAGGGAGGGCTGTGGGGAGGCAATGGGGGGGGGGGGGTAACAAATTAGAAATAATAGGAAAACCAACAGAATTTCCCTTTATTTTGAGAGAGCTGTAAGGCGGCTTGGGGGGTCTGTAGACGGAGAGGGTCGAAAAATGTGGGACGGCGTGGGGCAGGAAGGGTGGGCTAAAGCAACCACAAAAAAAGCACGAACTAAGCACATTCCTCCCTTATTTTGTTAGGGGGCGTTGGGGCAGCATAAAGGAGCCATGGGGTGGCGAGGGGTTGAAATGGAGGGCCAAGAAGGCTATTACATCATCCTTGCATGAATGAACTATATTATTAAGAAGATATATTTAACTGTACGAAGCAGCAAAATAGATGTATTGTTTTTGTAGTTATACAAAAACTTTGGTCATGACAAAAAAAAAATTAATAATATGAATGTTCATGGGTTTTCAGATTAGATGGCTCTTCAAAATAACTCTAAGTCAAAAAATTACCAAAATTTATAATATTGCATAAATTATGTAAGGCCATGAAAAAGTTCGTTTCTTAATGTATCAATTAAGCTATGTAACATATATCCATGTACCGATCACAAGTTGTGTTGGTAGACCTAAGGAAGTATTTTTTTTTGGAATAAAATTGTCCAATTTATTGGTTTGCAGAGTAACGAGTTAGTTGTTCTGCACTGAAAGAACTATAGCCCGTGCCATCCTCATTAACAACCAGTTCCATAAGGAAGTATGAAGTATACCTATTTTAACTATATATATGTTTGGATTCTCTGTTAGGAATCATGAAGCCCAACTGAGCTACGTAGTTGGGTGACTCCTGTAAATCCCAACCGCTTTTATTAACATGTACTTTTTGGTACCATTATATTCTAAGAGCAAAAATATACATGCTATAGTTGATTTATGAGTATTTATATATTTGTTTTGGGTTATAAGATATTTTATTGTGCTACTAGTTAACTATTTACATAAGAACTGTGATAAATGTACGATTTCAAAACTAACATTGCATACATTTTACCTAACTGTACAAGGAATATTTAAAAAGATGCAGAATATTTGTTAATATGACATACAATTTTTATTAACATAGAAAAAATTTTTGACACTTATCAAATACTTAGCTTGGGGAGTGCACAGGGGGGCAAATATATACTAGTGGGTCTTTGCCCTCCGGCGCGCTTCGCATGCCGACCCCCATATGACAACTTCTAGACAATAACCTTAAAACGACATATTTTTAGTAAAATGATTTCAACTGCGACATTTTCTAAGACTATAAAGGTATTCCTTAAAAAATAAGAAGTTTCCTGTGTGACGCCAAGGCAACCCATGGCAAAGTTTCTAAGTACTGACTGAAATCAGGCTATATAACTTAAAAATTCAGTTTGCTATACTTATACACCAATAGAAAAGAAATATACTAAATTAAAATGTCGCTCGTAAGGAAGAAAATAATTTTTTTGTTTCTGTAATTTAGATGTTTTGGCTAAAATAAGATTATTAAACCTGTACGACTCACCTGCTTATTCTCGTTTCATGATTTTAATCTATATTAAGTTAGTCTTGAAGTTACCTGGACATAGTTATGCAAAGGTATTATACTATGCATAGGTTTACCTACGTATATCTCTGTGGTGGAGCTGTACATATAAAGAAGCTGGTACACATTGCACTTCAGGTATACTAATTTTTACTTTCTTTACTATTCTTGGTAAGTTTATTCTGTCGGTCATTTTACTGTAGGGGTACTCTATGTATTTTTGTTACCTTTTAGGGCTACCAACACAGGGTTGCGTTGCAAAATTTAAGAAGTTATGAAATTTTTTTTACAGAAATTAAAGGCTTTTTTAAATAGTACTTTTATTCAAAAAAATAGAAATAGTTATCATGAGTATTTACAAAAAAAAAATACTTTAAAAAATTCAGGGAGTCTTAAGCCTTGTATATATATATAGCCAACTATATATATATATATATATATGATGATGTCCATGCAATTGAAGAATGGCTTAAAGTGAATCCAAATTTACCTAAAGAACACATAGAAATTCTGACAAAAATTTTAAATTTAAATCCAATATCGAGAAGTTATAAATATCTATATCAGATTACAAAATTACAAAATTTACCTAAGTACAAAATGTTCTTGTTGCGTAAAACTAGTGAACAAAATAATAGGTACAACAAACCAGTAACAGCTGAGTGTCGTGCAATTATAATATCTTAAACTGCAATTTTTGATTACATTGATTTATGTATTTATCCTAAAACCCTTTAAGATAATATGCCAACTCATACTTATTTATATAAATTATATAAGTATGAAGATCCTATGGTTTTTCCTTTGCTATTTCCATCTGCTGATTTAAGTTGGAGTGCAAATTATTTTCAAAATCCAAAAGAAATAATTCAAACCATTTCAAGTTTGCAATATAACATTTACAGATTGTCCTATGGACCAAAGAATTTTTAATTTGATCCTTTATTAAGAGTAGGAAAATTGACACAACAATACTTTTTAAATGCTTATAATATTGTCGAAAATAATAGTATAAACTATTTATGAAATAATCGAAAAAATTAACATTATTAGATTATTTTATAAAGAGTGCATCTGACGTTACATAAAATTTTTAACAAAAAGACAAAATTGGAAACCTTCTTATCTTACCTTCAACGTTTATAGGTGGACCTCGATATATGCAATAGCATTATCAAGATGCAATGGCTATTATGAAAAAAATGTGGCAGACCTGATTTGTTTATAACTGTCACTTGTAATCCAAAATGGAAAGAAATTCAAGATTTATTAAAAAATTTTCCTAAGAAAACTTTACCAAACGATATACTAAATATAACAGTCCGATTGTTTTGTACGAAATTATAATTAATTTTGTGAGATATTACAAAAAACCACTTCTTTAACAAAATTATATGCATACAGTCACGTTTATACCATTGAATTTAAAAAAAGTGGACTGCCACATGCTCATATATTACTAACATTGCATCTTGATGATAAAATGATAACTCCTGATGTTGTTATTATTTATATTGTTGTCCAAATTCATTCAAATGATGAAACATTAAAAAAATTAGTAATCAAACACATGGTACATGGTATTCTTAATTTATATAGTCCATGTTTTAGAAAACATCACAAAATTTGTCACAAAAATTTTCCAAAAGATTTTAGTGATTGTACATCTATTGAGAAAATGGCTATCCAGAATATAGGAGAAGAAACAATGTGTCTGACAAAAACTTATACAGAATTAAAAATAGTAACGAAAAAGTTTTCGTTATGATATGTTTTGTTATAATAAGTTTTCATCAATGAAATACAAATGTCACAGAAACGTTGAATACTGTGCAACAATACAAAGCATAAAATATATACCCAACTATATTCATAAAGAAAACAATAGAGAATTTTGTAAAATCATTGTGTAGTTAATTTATCAGTACATCTTGAAAATAAAAAAAATATAGTTTTTGATAGAAACCAAATGTCTGAATCTTTGAAAAATTACAGAACACAACATGCAGAATGGTTTGAATAAAATAAAACAGATAAATTTGCTCTACATTCAAAATACGTAAAGATTCCAGAATATTATCATTTTTATAAAACAATTTAAAAAATTGGAAAAAGAGAACATTCCACGAAATATACTGCAATAAACAGATTGAATGTTATCTCTTCGAAAGACCAAGAAAGATTTTACATAAAGTTAATAATAAATAAAAAACATGGTTGTACATCTTTTTAAGATTTAAACATATATGAAGGTAAAACATATACATCTATTAAAGAAACTGCAATTAGCATGGGTTTAATTGAATACAATTTACAAATTTGCACTATTTTCGAAGAATCTAGCGTTGTTGTGTTATCAAATCAATTGAGTAAATTTTTCGCATGGTTTTGACTTGCAGAAAATATTAAAGGTGATAAAATCTAGAAAATGTTTGAATGAAAGTTTACAGAAGACTTTGAAATAAATAAAGAAAATCAAGCTCTTTTACATTCAAATAAAATTTTTAAATTAGAAAGTAAATGGTGTAAAAATTAAAATCTATCTGTTCAAGAGGATATTATTCTAGATGTAAACAACAATCATAAGGAAATTAAATAAGGTAGAAAAATATTCGATGATACATATGGGAAATTGGAAAAAACTCTAAAACAAATTTTTAATCTATGTGTAATGGTATAAATAAAATATTTTTCATTTATGGTGCAGGAGGATCGGGAAAAAATTTTTTGCACAAGACTTTAATTTATTATTTAAAAATAGACAGTAAAAAATACACATAATATATAAAAAAATTAAGTTCTTACAACTATATATACATAGTAAAATCTGAAAATTGTCTAAGTCCCTGAGGGTGGTGAGGGGAGGGGGCGGATAGGGAGTGCTTTAGTGAGGGCTATTTAAAAAAAAAAAATTAACGGCAAATCACGAAGAAAACAAAAGAATTTGAGACGGGAGGGGCAATAAGGCGGCAAGGAGGGGGTGAAAGGGGCAAAGGGGGGCGAGAAAACAAGTGACGATCAAAAACACGTAAAAATAAAAAGATTATTCCCGTGATTTTAAGAGGGTGGTAAGGGGGAGTGAAGGGAGGCAGAGGAAATTGCAGTCCTTATAATTATATATATAGTAATATATATATTAATTACATGGTTGTATGGTATTAGGGTAAGTACTAGCTCATCCCTGCCCCCCTTTATTCCCCCGAGCTCCCCCCGAAATAAGGTCAAATTCGTTTCTTCTTACAGCAAAATACGAACTCAAATAATTTCAGCTAGCCACCCCCCGCTTGCCCACTGCTCCCCTTCAGCTCCACACCAGACTCCCCCCCCTATCTCCCCTCCAGCTATCCCGATAACATGTTTGTCCTTTCGTGATAAATGTTGACAACACTATTACCTTTTTATAAATATAAAAATACCTATATAAAAAATCAACTCACATGAAAATTTATTATGTAGCGATTAATAATAATAAATATAATAACGATATTTATAATCATTGACCAAAAATTTATGATTATACCTATGAAAGCCGTAAAATAAATCCTATATATTAAAACCAAAAGTATTATTTGGATCTTAGGGAGATAAATTTTATATGTATCATTATAGATCATGAGAAAATTCTGGAATTAGCGATAAGAAATGCTTTTTTGCTGGCGCATTCGAATACTTAAAAGTTTCAAAGCATCTCTCGGCAATATTAATGCTGAAAATTAGCTCTATGGCGCTTCATAGGGTAATTTTTCAATAGAATATATTCATCATTGAAAAACATGTCTTGCGAAAAATAAAAAACAGAAAAGACACAGGAGAAGACAAAATTATTGAAAACTGTTTAAAAAATCTACAAATATTATGGACTTTTGATTTAACAAACGAACTTAATTGCTTATAGACTTCCAAACATATTATTGGAATAACATGAATCTATCAGATTCACAAGGCAAGAAAGGAGTAGGAGTACCTTAAAACTACAGAGTAGTCTTTTAAGAAATAATTATCGTTAAAAAAGGAAGAAAAATCGGTAGAGAAGTATAAAGTAATAAAAGAAATTAAGTCTGCTATCAGAACAAAAGGAAAAAAAAGATATCATATTTTTGTACTAAATAATTTAATTTGAAGCAAAAATACAAAATAATTAGGTATAAGAAAGACAAAAATGTTTAACTAAATCGAAACATATACATAAAAAAAAGTTGATTACGGCTAGGGGCTGACAAATTTACTCAAGACCATGAAAAAGAAAAGGCGAGGTTGTCCATAAAGCCTAGTACTTTTAAGTTATTTTGTCTAAAAAATAGGCAAACTCAGAATAAACTGGCTCAAATTATCTAATGACGTTGTTTAGGGCACCTAGCATATTGAAGACAGAAAACATATGCAGAAAGACTTAGTTAGATAAAGAACAAGAAATGTACTGTAAATTAAAAAAAAACGACAGATTAGGTGCAAAAAACAGTTGAAGCAATTTTAGGCTTAAGCAAAAGAGATAAAGTAGAAAGTTTAAATTAAATGAAATATTTCATGAAATAAATGATAAAATTATATTGCACATACGTAGCAAAGACTCGTGTATAAAGGGAGGCACTCCCTATTCCTTGCCCCTCTGAGCAAAACTCCCAAAGCTTCTCAAACCCTGTGATCTTTTAAAACCCCTACCACCTTTTTTACAATTTTTTTTTTTCATTTTCTTCATCATAACTTATTGTATGTCTATTTACATGTGTCAATCTTTCAAAACTTTTTTACATTTAGCACATTTAAATAATTTTTTCTTACTATGTTCTTTGAAAAATGAGATTTGTCTGAAGATTATTGTTGTACTGTTTATATTTTTACTACGTTTTTTTTATACATTAAAATTACATTAAATATGAGTATTAATAAAAAAAAAAAAAATACCTGTAAAAAAAAACATTACTTTAATGTAACTAATTTTAAGTCTGTAATAGATTTTTTAAATTTTATTTACAAAAATTAAAATACATCGAGTATAAAAATTTTGATTGTAATAACCAAACATTGGAATTTACGCAGTTAATATATTCTAAGCAGCAGAAAGTTTCTTAAGATGAAAAAACATTATAAAAACACTAGAAATTATGATAGATTTTTCAATATAATGTCGGTAATTGTATAAAATTTGTAAAGTGTGCTTAAAAAATGTAAAGAGCATAAATGCATTTAATCGACGGAATTATTGTACTCATATAAGTATATAGATAATCGCATATTGATGAAATATAGATGTGATAAAATTCATTTAAAAGTCCGATTATTTTCAATACTTTGTTATAGCTTTTATAGTTTTATAGTTATTAAAAGAAATGGTAAAAAAAAAAAAAAAAAAAAAACGATGAGTTAACCCGAAAAAAGGTATGATATTTTTTCTATATAAACGCCCTCTGTAATATGTGCTAAGTTGAGGTTGATTATTTGTTGACTAAAATCATAATCCATTACGTCTGTGTATCTGTCCGAAGTCCTAGCCTAAGCATCGTTTTTTGAATGTTTGATTATTTTTCAAATTACATATTATTCAAAAGAAATATTTTCAAAACAGCATTAAAAAAAATAGAATACTTATAAATAAATAAAATTAAAATATATTTCATTAAACATTTTTAGAAATTAAGAATAAAGCAATCATTAGCTCCTTTAATAAATAAGAGAAACATTGACTATTATTATGAAATTTTTTATAAATTTACATAATTATTAAAATTATTTATCTTATAAATATAAATATTTGGAAAATTGCCAAGCAGAACGCGCTGGCGAATATACACATAAAATAAATATCTTTAAAAAATAGCACTGGTTGCGTAATGTATTACACAGGTAGCAGAACTTAAAACGAAAAAATCTATAAAGCTACAAATCATTGCAAATTGATAAAAAGGATTCCACAATCATCAAGCAAAAAATATGGATGATACATAAGTTCATAGAATACTAAAAAAATAAAAGACAGAGTAAAGATAGAATTAACAACTAACGCAAAATGCATAAATAGAATTTTAGGAGATGAAAAAATCAAACAATCGTAAGAAAACCGAGAAAAGTAGCAAAAAGCAATATTTAAATGAGTCTCGGAGAGCTATTGAAAAATTAAAACAGGAAAAAAAATGGGATTGTAATAAGGAAAGAGGCAGAAAAAAGATAATTTTTAAAATGTATCACGAGACAACAATTCTGTCTAAAAGATTGTTTTGGAAAAGCGCGCAGGGGGCAAAGCCCCACTATGACATATATATATATATATATATATATATATATACATCATCCTATATTATATAGTTGTATAAACAACAGTTAGTCCTAGCCCCCCTCCCGCTGCTCCCTTTTAGCACCCCCTCGGCTCCTCACAGCTCCCCCTCAAATCACGTAGTTATTCGTTCATTTTACGTAATTTTTAACCTAATTTTTTTTGGGTTACCTTTTCCCTGCTATTCCACAGTACATACACATACAGACACACAACATAATATGAGATTATGCATATTGTTTTATAATTTGGTTTCATTTCAATTTCACCCTTTTACAAATTTTAATATTAACATTATATTAACAAATGTAAAATAAAATTACACTAGGTTAGAAAAAAAGTAGCTCTTACATCCAAGATCATTAGTCTATAATGATAATAACACAACCCTCTTGACATTGATTACAAATAAAAGATCCCGAAATGTAGGATACCGTAAGCTATATAATATTATTTGGAACCAAATATGGCAGCTGTTACCATATGGCGGAATTTATTTCACTCTACAACCTTTTAGACATGTGTATCAAGCGATAAGGCACGTCGAATAAGTTACAATAAGATATTCAACGTTTTTTGGAATCCAATATGGCACTTGTCACGATTTAGTGGATTTAATTTCACTCTCCGACCTCCTTGTCATAGGTATTAAATATTAGGGCGTGACGAGTAGTTTACTGTAAGCTATAATACGTTATTTATGATCAGATATGTCCAGTGTTACAAAATGGCCAAATTCAATTTACAAACTTCTCCACATGGGTATCAATTAAAGGCTATGACAAGTCGGATACAATGAGCTATAATACCTTATTATTAATCTAATATGATGTTTGTAATAAAATGGTGGATATCTTTAAAACTTGAAACCCCCTCGCCTTAGGCATCAAATGAAAGAGTATGTTGAGTAGGGTACAATATCAGTGTTACGTTGTGGAACATTTAATATGGAAGCCATCAAAAAATTGCCGACTAATTTTTGCCTTTATGTTTCTCCTATTATGGCTGCCCGCTTGCTGAACGTCAGGTGTTGCTTAACGAGCAATAACCTGATGATAAGGCATATCACTTAGCTGATATTACAATTTTCACATGATGTTATATCATTTTCCAGCCCAATATACTTTAGTTTTTTGAATTTTTTTACATTAATGATTAAAAATTTTATGAACCTTCTGTAAAAAGTAATTTAAAACTAAATAGTAGCTAAATTACAAGAAAAAAAAAAAGTTGTTAAGAACACTTTTCTGAAAAACATACTAAAACAATGAGCCAAAAATATAAATTAATTGCTTTGCACGCATAACTTTAAATACTTTTATCAGCAAGAACTATAATGTAAACTATTTAATGATTTTGAATGAACATGGAAAGCATTTCGTCAAAACGTCAAAATTTTCGATCAATAATAAATATTACACATCGAAAATAATAGTCATGATTCCACAAAAATAATAAATATGTTATACTTTTAACAACCTCATGTACATCAGATGATACACATCTTAGCAGTTTTATAAATATCGTAATACACATAGACAAATCTTAGCGTATTGTAAGTAGACAGCAAATCTACCTAACTATACTGTAGAGTAAAACTTACTACATATGATTCAAAAAGTACTCACATGTGACTACACTTTGTAAGATTTCATAGAGGAATAGAGTATAAAAAAAAACCACTGTAGAGCCTTCACTTTGCATTTAAATTTTTAGAAGATAAATTTATTTACCTAATTATTGTTTTTGCTAATAAAAGTTTTTGATGTTATACGTGCAAAGAAATTTATTTTACTCCTATGGAAAATAAATTCGTAATCTCGTTACGTATTATTTGCACGTAGCAAATATATATACCTATGCTACGTTCCAGACTACTTCACAGGTAGGTACATTTTGTTAGGTGATTTAAGTTCATCTGAAGGTTACGTAATTGAAATGCGTAATAGTTATACGTCACTAAATTACGTAGTACAATCATTTAGAAATTTTTTTATAGTTCGATTACGAAACATATTACATGTATTGTATTCTCGAAATGTGTATCATTATGTTGAAACTAAATTAAGTTCTTTTATTGATTACGACTTTATTTAAAACGATACGAATATAACCAAATAAAATTACTGCGAGAGCAATATCATGATTCCGACGCTCGGAGCATATCATGTGCCTAGCCCATAAAGTCGATGAGATGAGTACAAGAATTTTATAAGTGACAAGCGTCAGTCTCCTGGCACGAGTTCTCGGACCGTTCTAAACGCTGGAAGCAAGGACCAACATGCGTTTCATTTATCACGGCTCTTGAGTCCCGCGCATGAATTTCATGCTCCGCACCTATGAATATCTAGTGTTTATTACATTGACTGTTTCATGCTACCGACGCAAGGAACTACGAGCTTAAGAGGCCAAATAATCATGCTTTCAATGCTAGAGCCACCCAATGAAGTGAATCCATGATACTTTTCGATCGCCGGAGTCATTATGTTTCTCTCTGCTTACATAATTGTTTGGCAATCATCAGAATCATACTACCGAGGTCCATGTAAAACTATCCACGTGGAAAATATTATGTAGAATACATTTTTTTTTAAGTTGTCCGTATCTTTTCACTTTGTTGTCAAATGTCACCCGGAGTTACCGTGGACCAGTTCAAATGTATTTTACGTAGACCGAAAAGACACAAGTTTCAACTTCAATGCTTTTCCATAACTGACTCACATAATGTCTTTTTTTATAGGCGATAGTTGTCTGTATTATTATATACAATAAAAAGGTGTAATTTGCATGTCTTGTAGTGTTTGATATTTACCTTTATGGTGTTTGAAAAAAGTTGACTTCTCGCGTATTCAAGTGACTACGATCTTTTTCTCGTCATCTTTTAAATCAACATCACATAAATGGAAATTACATGTCAAAAAGAGTGTTTAATGTTTACATATGCCTTTATTAAACGTTGAAGCGTTTGTATATGATTTAAGAACCGGCAAAAAGTCTGCGTACTCTCAGGCAGCACAATACTCCTTAAAAGTTTTTGTCGCATGCCTTACGTTCAATCCGCTTACACATTTTCATGAATTGGTTACTTTTCTGTCTGATGGATTTATGTGGAAAATCTACTCTTTTGTGAATCATGGCAGAAGATTAGTGGATGTATGTTGATCAGATGTGTGCAGTGACACAGACATTTCGTCAATTATAACGTGTGAAATCTATGTAGATCCGTATGTAAACCTTCTATGTAGATTTTTAATAGGGCAGCCTTTGTGGACAAACATGTAAAAAATAGTTGATTATTATGAAAAAATACTTATAGATCGACGTGACACAGTTTACCCAGATTTTCCTATTAAATCAGTGTATGCCTACGAGGATTTCCAGTGACATCCATGGAGAAGTTTACGTGAAACCATTGTAGATTTATGTGAATTTTCCATGATCATTTTACTAGTGAACATTAAAAATGATTTCCTGCACTATAATCGACGAAAAAGATGTGAACCGCTATAAGTTACCTTTTTTATATCAGTTGCACTCTTTTGAGCTGTTTTCCAAAAAATTTTGTTGTGATGTAAGCAATATCAAAGGTAAGACGACGGCTTCCATTTGATGTCTGTACTTTACATCGACTATTTTGTGGTCAGATAATGAGAGTTAAAAACGTAATCTAGTCCAGAGGTTCTTGCGCATAGCATTTATCTTTCTATACTATATAGTTGTATGGTTCAAGGGCAAATACTAGCTCCCCCTGCTCCCCCCTGATCACCTATTCCCACCACTTTCCCTATCTCCCTCCAAAATACCGTAAATTTTGTTTCTTTTTACCGTGAAATTTGATCCAAAAAATTTGGACTGAGTCTCCCGCTCCCCCCTACTCCCATTCAATCACCACCAGACTCTCCCCTACCTCCTCCCCAGCTCTCCGCCAAACTTCTTTTTTGTTTCTTCGTAAATTTTGACTACACTATTACTTTCGTAGATATAAACTTTCAGTCACACTTTTTATAAAATTTATGTTTTAGTAAAGTACAAAATTTGAGTCCAATTCAAATAAATCATTGAAAAAAGTAACTAAAGAATCTCGTATAATGTTAATAAATATCTTTCTATATTGTAAAGTTGTATGGTTTCAGGGCGAGTACTAGCATACAAATTTTTTTTATTCATCGTCTACCCAACGAATCTACTCCTTATCATCGCTATTTTATTTCCTAATCCAATTGCTATGGGATTAAATTGGACAATAATAATGAAGAAAAAACTATCATAGTTAAATAGGGCAGAGAGCCAATTTTTGCTCGAAAACCATAGAACTATATGATATATTCAATTTGGTGTTGTTTATACTTAATTGAATTAGGAATCAGCTGCTGTATATATAAGTTATAAAAATTCAAGTATAAAATTTATTGGAAAGACACACATGATTATTATGTTAAAATAAAATATCGTATTTTATTTTGATTACATAATATAAGATGTCAGTTCAAGTGTTCTACTTTTATGTAACGTTTACCGCAATTTTCACAAATCTTTTTTTTAACGTTTTTCTCATAGAATTTTATATGCCTTTGTTAGTGATAATTTTTTTTAAAAGAACTATCACATTTTTTACATTTAATTTTTTTTTTCATTTTTTTACATTCTTCGATATAGCATAAACAATTTTTCTCTTTTCTTATAATGATTCCATATGAATCACAAAAAATGTTTTTTTATTAATTTTTTCATATCTTTATAATGATTATTTACTGGCAAATTTCATGATACACGTTTGACATCAATGAGATTTGGTTTCCAAAGTGATATTCCTGAATAAAATTAATGGTGAACGTATTTTTAATGCTACAAAAATCAAGAATCTTTTACTTTAATCCTTAGTATAAGATAATAGATTTAGCATGTTTTTTAAAAAATACACTAGGAAGTAAAATTATTAAGAGCAATAAACTTGTGTTGTAGTTAGTCAACTTGCAGTATTTTTTAAACTTCGTTAGAAGAAAGATTACCGTAGCCTTTTTTTACCTGTATGAATATAGTCGTTAGCATAGTCGATTAAATTCTACGTAAAACTACGACTACATGTTATGTACACAGGATTACATTTCTTGGTTATTAAAAACTTTGCCACTAAACTACGGTTTTAATCTAAAATTTGTTTTCAGATTCCATTTGAATAAAACAACTATTTGAGTTCTTTAATCTTGATAATGCGGCATTGTCCATTGTAAAATAACGGTTGCCTAAGATATAACTCTAACTCTTCAAAATTTTGACCTTGGGATTTATTAATCGTATTGAAGAAAGCTGACGTAAATGGAAACTGATTCCTGTACAAAGTCGAGGGCAGTGATGAATAATTTTCTGTCCTCAGTGTTGTACGCGGAATAACTCTCTATTTTTTTTTTTCTCTAGTTATTACTTCAGCTTAGATGTTATATCTTAATAAATTTGTAATGTTCAGTCTTGTACCATTTCAAAGTTCACGTGATATATATATATAAATTATTTATTAAAATGACAACAGCATTAGTTTTTAAATTTAATTCATGTTGTAAAGGAAGTTCTAAAATACGATTCAAATACTCTGTTGGAAAGTTTATGCAAATATTGTTATCTGTTTTATTTAATCTTTTGGTAAGTTGCATAATCAATACGTTACTAACTTTCTTAGCATATCACTCAAAATTTCTTAGTTAAAAAATGTGTGTACTAATTATAGGATGATAATAAAGCACTACTTGATGTAGAATAAATGATGTTATTACAAACTTTAGACCATATATCATCTGTTTTCTACTCTTGTGGAATTTGAAAATTTTCAATTTCGCCTTCTCCTATGTGCAGTAATAATAATAAGAATTTTTTAATCTATCAAACATATATTAGTTATTGTGTAAAAAATATAGAATAATGGCTTAAGATTAGAATACTTGATAGTTACTTAATTAATATAAATCCTCTTCCCATTTTTCACACTTGGGAGAATTTAACGAAAGTCTGCACCCAAAATTATTAATATATTCCTGGAACGATTCTTATCATACCACAAGTCTATCAAAGTTCTATCAACTATTTATAATGCTTATTTTGGAATCATAGAAGCTTCGTCCTAAATAATTATTTATACTTTACGTAATTCATTGTTCATCTGATTCAAACTGGAGGAACCAACTCTCTATAGTACTTCAATCTAAAGGAAGTCTAAAAGTTATGTAAGTAGTCATTCCCGTAGAAAGTCAAATATAAGCTATTTTCGTCCAAACCAAGGTTAAATTTTTTTTCTCATTGATAAAAAATAGTAAATTAATGTTTTGTATAAAAATGATTTTCCAGATTCACGAGGATTATTGATGAAAAATTTTTTTTTTCAATTTTTATTATTTCGTCAGAAATAAGATTTTGATCATTGCTAAATTCTGTAAGCATTTATTAAAATTTATGTTAAAAAATATAATTTCAACTTTCTCACTATTAATATCTACTTTTTTTTATTTTGTTGGTTCTAGCAAGTTAAAATCTTTACAAGACATGTTTTTAGATAGAAAAATTTCGTTTAAATAAAAAATAACTTAATTTTCGTCATCTTTACAATCTTCTATAAATTTTTTCTTGAATTAATTCCAAATAATGCTTCCTAAAAAATTTTCAGATATAACAAACCATACAAAATTTTTTCAAAAATGCAACGGTTGCATAACGTTACAAGCTTCTTCAAAAATAATATATATATCTTAATAATAATGTTCCACTAATCCTATAGAAAAAGCTGTTTCTTTGAAACTATTGTATGTAATGTTTTTAACTGCTTTTTAATCTTTAAAAAAAGATGTTTTAAGTGCTATCTTTTAAAAAGGTATTATTACTTATACATTTTCAAAAAGTGAGATTTGATAAGTCAAATTTTTTACTGATTATATCTTCAATATATATTTTATAAATTGACATTTTATTCACTATAAGTATCAAAATAATTAAATAAGTTTACTTTGAAAAAAAAATGAATAACTTTCATATTACCTATTACAAGCCTATAATAAATTTTTTGAATTTTATTTACAAATTTTTACCATATATTGGGCAGGAAAATTTTGTTTGCAATTTTAAAATATTTGAATTTTCGCTGTCAAAATTGTATAGTGTTACTTTGGCTGATTACTAATCATAAGATCATTTTCTAGAAATTGTAAAAGCTTTTCCAATAGGACTGTGGCAATTGTATAAAATGTGTATATAGTGCGAAAAAAATGTCATGAGAAAAAATGCATGAAATCACTAAAATAAGTCCACTAAACTAAGTATCTAGATATTTTTGTATTGATGATATATATATATATGGGATAAAAAGTATTTGCAAATCCGATTCTGTTGAGTATTTTCGTTGTTGCTTCTATAATTGTTTTATGAGTACGTACGTGTAAGTTGACCCAAAAAAAGTATACTGTATGCGTTCTATATAAATAAACGCTCGGTAATATATGCTGAGTTGAATGTGATTTTTTGTTATCCGAAATCACAATATAACACATCTCTATATGCGTCTAAAGTCCTAGTCGGAGCAATCGTTTTTTTAATGTTCAAAATGGTGAAATGTTATCCTTCTTTATTTTAGAGGAAAGAAAATGTGATACGTTAAAAAAATTCATTTGTTGATTCGCGAGCGAAACATTGTGTAATGAAGGATGATTAGAAAAGGTATTGATCTTATAGGGTAAATTGTAGAAACTTACGAAATAGTAAATCTTTGATAACGCACTTTTATTACGACAGTGCCAATCGTAATTGAAAATGAAAAAAATTTTCCCCGCGTTGGCTCGAACACACAACCTCCTGCTTACCGGATAGTTGCTCTACCACATTAGGGAAAAAATTTCTTTATTCTCAATTACGATGGGCACTAGACGTTTTCGAAGATTCGCGATTTCGTCAGCTTGTACAACTCACCCTATAAGATAAATAAATTTTCTAATCATTCCATGTGTACTCTTGGGGCGATGAAATATTGTACCATCATACTTATCTATTGAGTAATAAACTCTGATGCAATGTCAAATAGTACTATGTATATAAAGGCAAGGGTAAATAAAATTGACAAAGGAACAACTGCCGGTAATATTAAGTATTATTTGAGTTTATATACACTACTGCTAACGTTATTAAAAATGATGACATTTAAAAGAATAACGACAATATAATAGTATGCCAAATATAAATTGAAAAGGAGATCTTAGTTGTACTTTCTTTTTAAGAATCGACGACAACGAATCAAACAACCAACCATAGTTTATACTGCTCTTTACAAGCAAATAAGAGAAATTAAAACTGATCGTAAAAGCTCCTAAATGTTATTACAGGAAATAATGCAGCTCAAAGAACGTTTCCATATTGCTGGTTGAGTTGCAATTCTACAAAGTATATTACATAAAGTAATAAATACAAGGTGTCTTTCAAAGCATCTATTTATCAGCTAATGACAAGCCTGTTATGATTTTAAAATAATAGATTAATTGGTATATGTGGAGTGTTCAATATTCCAGCTTGCGATGTTAATAAACAGGTTTAGCTTATTGGTTATATATTTAATACGGAAATGCAGGACAATTAGGTCATTAGTTTATGTACATATATTAGCACTCCATGTTTCAGATATCATCGTAAATAAGCCATGATAATAAGTATGAACAGCTTATTAGAAAAACATAAGTCGCCATGCTCTTAGTCGTAAGAAGTTCTTAATTATAATAACTAATCGGACTTAGCCCGTGTGGTTGCTGACTGATCGCTAATCAGTTTTTTTAAAATGATCTGGTGCATCTTAGATACTAAAAGATTAACAATCTTGCGTAATCTTAGAGTAAGACAGAGTATACTATAAGCTGCGTCTGTACAAATAGCAATGGTTATTTATAAAACTGTTTGTTTGAATTTTATATTAAAAAGATATCAATCATGATCGGATGTTGCGAAATTAGCTGCAAAAACTATTCCTCAAAAAACAACCTGGTATATAGTCTTAACTCATTATGTATACTGGTCTTTAGAACAGCAACAACGCTATTGTAATCTATCGGGCTATAAAAAGTATTGACTTTTAGCTGGAAAGGGCTTCCGATGCATTTAATTGATTACATTAAGATTTTTGATAATACTAATGACTTTCAAAAAGATAAGATTTGTGTAAAGTTTAATATTTAACTATTTCTATCTTCAATACATTATTTTGTAAATTAAAATTACAGTTACTATGAGTATTAATATAATTTGATAAGTTCATCTGTAGAAAAATAATAAATAACTTTAATGTTACCTATTGAAGTCTGTAATTAATTTTTCGAATTTCATCTACAAATTTTTACCATTTATTTATGCAGAAAAAATTTTGTTCACAATTCCAAAATATTTGAATTTTTGTCGTCAAAATTTTTGAATCAGTATTGAGTCGCTTTGACTGTTTACTAATCATAAAATCACTAGAAATTATGGAAGATTTTCCAATACAATAATGGCAATCGTATACAATTATTCTATAAGGCGATGATTTCATATTAATGCAATACAGCAGAGATAAAATTCATATGCATGTCCGACTATTTTAAGTATTTTGGTATAGCTTCTATAATTGTTTTAAGAGTACATAAGGTAATTGGTAGTTTTTTTAATACCAGAACGAGAGAGTTAACCAGAAAAAATTGTACTGTTTGCGTTTTATATAAAACACCTAGTAATATATGCTTGGTTTGATTCGATTATTTATTATCTGAAATCATAATGTAACACGTCCATTTATGTTTCTAAAGACCCAGCCTAAACAATAATTTTTTTTACTGTTTTTAAAATATTTAAACTTACGGTTAGAAAAAAAAAATTCTCATTGCAACCATAAAAAAAAATTAAAATTTTTATATGTAAAAAAAGAAAAATATTTTTGAGTTACTATTTTTTTATTGGAGAATTAATCCATTGAAAGTTTTTTTACTAAATAAGCGAAAAAGTTGTATTCTAATAAAAAATTTTATAAATCCATATGATAATTTTAATTACGATTATGATACGATTTATGTTATAAATATAAAAAGTGTGGGGTTCGGCGCACGGAGCGTGCAGGGAGGCCAAGCCCCACTAGTTTTTATGTATTACTAGTTAGTATTCTACCTAAGTTAATTAAAGATAACGCTGATGCCTGAAAAGATAAAATTGGTGAAATCTTTTGACCTGAGCTATGGGCTGTGTTCAGTAATCTAAAACAGCGACATCTGCATTAGAACAAACTTCGATATCAAGGAGGCTTCGACACATATAATTGACAATAGTTAGGGGAACTTGTTCTATCTCCCATCTATTCTGTGTGTTATAATAAACAAACGTAAGTTTTTTGGGTTATTTCAGGCATGTAGTTATTGAGATATCTGGGGATAAAAATGGGTAATTTAACATGGCATTTTATGATAAAATTTTATGACCCTAAAGTAACACACCCTCGTAATAGCTGAAAAATGTAAAAATAAATGTTTTGTCGGTAAAACTGATACATTTTTGCAATAGCCGTGCGAATTAAAATTTGCAATCGTCCAGCACTTATTCTGTTGAACGTTCTTTTCTTTACGAACGGGTCTTTTTTGTGACGTACAACTGAAATTTCATGATCCGTAAACTCAAAGAATTGTTTAAACATTTTTAGTACATCTTTAAACTTAAAGATAAGGATTTTTAGTGTCTAGAATGTGTTATTTACATAAAACATTCTTTTTTTTTAAACGCTGCAAAATTAGAAAAATTTTCTTTCATAACAAGTAAATGTGGCTGCTTTAGAGCACCGTATCTTGTACCTGTGCAGGTGGCACTGTTCCAGATTACTGAACACAGAGATTACAGTGATGTATTTGTACGCACAGACTTAAAACCTGACGGCTGTTTTATTTGTATAACAACAAAAATTGATAATATTTGACAAATTCGCGTACTCAAGTGCCAAGAAGTTGACAAAATATTTTCTGGTCCTAATAAAATGATTCAAAATATATCAAGAATGTTATCATATAAGTACATGGGAAACGATTCATTTGGATTCAACGTTTAAGATGCCGTTATAATTTTAAAGGAGTAATATACTGCCTCAAAGAGCACGCAGTACTGTGACTGTTATAAAATCATATAAAAACAGTACAACGTTTATTAAGGGCATATGAAAACATAAAACAGACTTCGCGACTTGTTATTTCCAGATATATATTGTGGATTTAAAAGATGACGAGAAGAAGATCGCAGTCACTCAAGTGTGCGGAAAGTCAACTTTTTTTTAGGTGCTATGCAGGTAAATATCAAACATTATAAGACACGCAAATGACTCTTTTCTGCTATTTATAATAAACAGACAACTGTCGCCTACAAAATGAGACATAGTGTGAGTAAGTTATGGAAAAGCAATAATATTGAAATGTGTGTTTCCTTGTTCTACGTAAAATTCATTTGGACCTGTCCACATTAACTCTGCGTGACATTTAAGAAATAGGTAAAAATGTACTGAGAATTGAAAAAGAAAGTAATTTACACGGAATGGTTCATGATCCTCGGCAGTAGGGAAGGTGCAACTTACGTAATCAATGTTTATAATTAAAATACATTATTAAACTGTAAAAAAAATTTCCAAATGCAGGTAATAGGTAATTTTCTGATGCATTATTATCATGCATTTTAATTACGTAACCTTTAAAAAACTGAAATCACGTAGCATAATATTCTAAGCTGTTACGTAGTTCTGCAATGTAGCATAATAACGTATTTTGGATGGGGATTCTTAGAAGCGCAATATTTTGATATATTTTTCAGAAAAGTGTATTTAAAATTGCAAAAATACTATTTTTCTAGTCATTATAATGAATCGTATGCATATGCATATTCATATTAGAAAATACTATTGAGTCCAGAAAAATTATATTCGTATACCTATATGTATTAGTTACATCAATAATTTGTATTTTAATAATTATTTATTTTGCTTAGGGATGATAACAACAGCAGAATCTCTTGATCGAGAAAAACAGTCAGTTCATGAAGTTGTGATAGAGGCACGAGACCGGGGAACTCCTTCACTCGGTTCCAGAGTACTAGTAAGGATAATTGTGCTTGATATCAATGATAATTCTCCAGAAATAATAGATTTTCAAGATGGTGTTGTAAGTGTTCGTGAACATCAGCCAATTGGAACCGAAGTCACTAGAATTATGGCTCAAGACAGTGACCTTGGGGCTAATGCTAGTATTACGTTCTCCATTTTACAAGGTACTTTTATTATTTTTCTGTAGTTCATACATAGTGTGTGTATCAACATTCAGATAATCTTAGTACACCTAATCAGACAGAATGAAAATTTTTCCTGCATATATTTTTATAGTTATAATTCTTTTTGAAAATCAGCCGAACTCCGACTACTTTTTAACAGTATAACTGATTACTTTTTATAAATTTTACACATAAGTAAAGCTATTAATACATGTATGAAATAATTGTTTATGTTTTAAGGATATTAAGATATAGTAATAGAGTGCTCTATTATTTCGCATCAGCGTGTTTAGAGTAGAAAGACAATACTGCGTTTAATCCCCGCCTTACTTAGGTCATTTATCTGTATTTGGATACCGAGTATGTGCATTTTCTATGTAAACTATTTAAAATACATAACTCTAAGGTAAAAATAGCCACTTAAATGAATCGTGTGTACAGGGAACACTTAGTATCTTTTTCTGTTTGATTAATATATATATTTCGCTTGTGCAGGTTAATGGAGCAATAAGGATCACTGCATAAAAACCCATCCTTTAAGTTCTATTATTTAAAGCTTTTTGCTGAAGGCATCTGCTTAAGTTAATTATAAATTAATTATATTTATCAAACACATGACTACGCGAATAAAGGCAGCAACAAACATACACAGCAAAGAGCGTTTTGAGGGATATCCTTCTAACATGCCAGCGTTTAGGAAATACTTAATAACTGGGACAACAAATATAAAAAGATACTTCTGAGCCTATCAAATGTTGCTTAGCTTGTATACACTTACCTATACTTACTACCGTAATATGTTTAGAAGTTCAGTTGATTTGCTAAAAAAATTTTTTAACCAAAAAGAAAATTTGCTAAAAATATTTTGTATACAAAAATTTTCTAATTACTACGTGATATTATTATCTTTGAATTTTGTGTGTAGTATATGGCTTTTAAAAGAAGCATAATGACTGTTATATTACAGTGCCAAAATTTTTTGTTATGGTCCACTATAGGCCGTTATAACAAACCCCACCAACTCATCTCGGTGGTCGGCTTAATATACGAACGATAGTGGTGCTGTAAAGAAAGCGAAAAAGAAGGGGGTTGAAGGGAGGTACAGTAGGATTACAATACCGTGTTATATCAGTTTCTTATAATAGATTATTAAAAGAGAGCCTGAACATAGAAGAGCGCACTAGGCTTTGACACCTACTTGGTTGTGATTTCAATTCCATCACCATCAGAGTGTCATCTGTGTGGGTACGTGCGTGCGTGCGTACTAGTGTGCGTGTGTGTGTGGGCAGGAGCTCATTGGAAGAAAGTTATGACAGTGGAAAAACTTATTTTACAATCTCCTACTATGGGTTATAATAGTTTTACTTTTAATCATACATAATAATAAGTTTAAAATTCTCTTAAAATCTTACTCAATGACGCAGAATAACTTTTAGATTTGCACACCGTACTGTCGGAGTAAATGGTCTAATTTTTTTCAAAATAAGATAGCTCTCGACTGTATAGTCCGATTCTGATAAATCTTTTTGTATTTTTAAGGTTTTAGATAATAGAATAACAGGAAAGTGGTCCAAAGTGATCCTTTGGCTCTAAGGGGGCAGTAAAATCCCCCAAACTTGCCCCAAAATGACAAAAAACTGAATTTTTCACAGACAATGTAATTTGTACTAAACACAAAAAAAGCATCCTTTGTATTATTAAGGTCACATTAATCAATAATAAAGGCGATTTGTAAAGATCAAAGATGGTGGTGGCAATATGACGGCCAAGTTGAAAGAATTATAAACAATTTTCATTATTTTTTGAATAACGATCAAAAAAGCATTAAACATGCATTTAATGTAATAAGGTGTAAGGTGCCATTTTGAATTAAAAATGGTTACTAACACAAAATGGCGATTTATCCATTTCACTACAACTCCTGCGATATGGGTATCAAATGAAAGGGTTTGGTAAGTAGATTACATTTGAATGTACTGCATCAATATTCATTCAAAATGGCATCTAACACAAAATGTCGGATAATCTATTTCACTACAACCCCTGCAATATGGGTATAAAATAAGAGGGTTTGGTAAGTAGAATACATTTGGATGTACAGCATAAATTTTTATTCAAAATGGCGACTAACAGAAAATGGTGGATCATCTATTTCACTACAACCCTTGCAGTATGTGTATCAAATGAAATGGTTTCGTAAGTAGAATAGATTTGGATGTATTACTTCAATTTCCTATCACGATGGCGATCACTACAAAATGGTGTATCATCCATTTCACTACAACCCCTGCAATATGGGTATCAAATTACTGGGCAAAGATAGCTCTCGACTGTATTGTCCAATTCTGATAAATCTTTTTGTATTTTTAAGGTTTTAGATAATATAATAACAGAAAAGTGGTCCAAAGTGATTCTTTGGCTCTAAGGGGGCAGTAAAACCCCCCAAACTTGCCCCAAAATGACAAAAAACTGAATTTTTCACAGACAATGTAATTTGTACTAAACACAAAAAAAAAGCAT
This sequence comes from Copidosoma aretas, assembly GCA_030522625.1. Lineage (NCBI taxonomy): Eukaryota > Metazoa > Arthropoda > Insecta > Hymenoptera > Encyrtidae > Copidosoma > Copidosoma aretas. The sequence goes on from JAPYYV010002051.1 coordinate 22,655, forward strand.
CCTTTGTATTATTAAGGACACATTAATCAATAATAAAGGCGATTTGTAAAGATCAAAGATGGTGGTGGCAATATGACGGCCAAGTTGAAAGAATTATAAACAATTTTCATTATTTTT